>JBBPCY010073296.1:0-10416 GCA_037974405.1 Brachyalestes nurse | reverse complement strand
TACTAACAACAAAACACCACTAACAATGAAACACTTCTAACAATGAAACACTTCTAACAATGAAACACTACTAACAACAAAACACCACTAACAATGAAACACTTCCAACAATGAAAAACTACTAACAATGAAACACTACTAACAACAAAACACCACTAACAATGAAACACTTCTAACAATGAAACACTTCTAACAATGAAACACTACTAACAATGAAACACTTCTAACAATGAAACACTACTAACAATGAAACACTACTAACAACGGAACACTACTAACAACAAAACACTGCTAACAATGGAACACTTCTTTATTATTATTATTATGATTATGATTATTATTATTATTACTTTTCTCCCCAAAAAAGTTTACAGGTGTCTTTTTCTTTTTGGATATTCTATGCTGTTCTTACACTCATTGCCAGAGCTTTGGTGATAAAAATGCTACCAATAAAGAATCCTTGAACTGAACTAAACCGAGACGGAGACTGTGTGTAAGGGAGAGAGAGAGAGAGAGTGGAAAGTGAAAGTGAGAGAAGAGTGTAAGGTGAGTGGTATTGCCTGTTTAAGGTGTGATTAGAGCTGTAAAGGCTGTAATGTGGTGAAATTGTCTCTGAATTAATGCACCTCAACGGCTCAAACAGCTTTAGATCAAAAGGAAAGGAAAGAGTCGGCAGCAATGCAGCAGTGTTACCATCGCTGTTCCCACCTTTCCCACACCTCACTGATCTCTGCACACACCAGCATCAGTGTCCTTTCAGACCTTTACACTAACAGCTGGAGGAACTACCAGCAAAGTGCAGATGCAAGTGTTTCAAACCTATCACATCTAAAGGCACATGGAAGTGAACCTCATCCAGCACCGGGAGAGAGAGGGAGAGAGAGAGAGAGAGAAAGAAAGAGAGAGAGAGAGAGAGAGAGAGAGAGAGAGAGAGAGAGACAGAGAGCGGAAGAGACAGAGAGAGAGAGAGAGAAAGAGAGAGAGAGAGAGAGAGAGAGACAGAGAGAGAAAGAGACAGAGAGAGAGAGAGAGAGACATTTCCAACCTTTTTCTTTTCTGCACGTCCAGTACATACTCTATTCTACTACATCTGCACACTTCAGGTCTTGTTTACACTTGTGTAATGTTTATTTGAATGTATATCGTTTCTATATTTTTTTATGATGTAGTCGTACCCTTTAATTTTCTCTTTATTGTAACTATATTTTGCAGTACCATAGATGTTCCAAGACACATTTAATGACATGCTGTACAACAGTGTAGGTTACAAATAAAGAATTATGAATTTTGAATCTAGAATCTACATACATTCCTCTTTCTTTGTCTTATTGATATGTAAACATTTATTGTTATTAGCTTTGTCAATCGTGTATGTTGTAACATGCATTACAACCCGTCCAATAAAGCACGACTGAACTGAGAGAGAGAGCGGGAGAGAGAATAGCAGGCCAACATGACATTTCTCCCTCCCAAATACCCATGAATACAAATGAGAGGAGACATGGGAAAACGCCGGCAGCACAGGAATGCAATTTAAAATTCCTAGGATGTATCCACAGTGTCCTGGGGCCTTTCCAGCTAATTAAAGTGCACCGGGAGCAGCAACTCGTTGAATAGGACTTTCAGACATCTCCTTTAATACACTATAACCCCTTATCCACACACACACACACACACACACACACATACACACATTATACAAAAAAAGGGAGCCACAATCCTACTCAGGGTCAAGGTTGATTATCTGACGGCATGAGACTTTCTACTGCGTTCTGACTCAAGAAAAGAAATGACATTATCTTAGAGCATTGTTTTATTGATCTGGGGAGAATTTACTTATGTTTTATGCATGCAAGCATCACAGCTCCCGCAGTTCTCATTTCTGTTTCGCTAGACAACATGTTCAGGAACAGCAAGTGAGATAAAGGAGATTTTCTGCTGCCTCAGGATGTGTGTAAGAAAGGGAATGGTGACCCACTGCTCAGCTCATGTCTCTGCCTCAAGGCAAACATCGGAGCACCTTTACCAACAGACTAGTCCAGCCATGTAAAGTAAAGTGATCATTCTGTCATACGTGAACACACCACAGCACACAGTGTGAACTTCTTCCTCTGCATTTCACCAATTCACCAAGTGAAGCAGCAGGCAGCCAGGAACACAGCGCCGGGGGAGCAGAGTGTGGGGACGGTAACATGATCATATGAACCTGTCTTGGGATTTGAACCCACAACCTTCTGATCACAGGGCAAATTCCCCAACCACTAGGCCACCAGCTGCCCCATGATAAGTGTATGTAGGTATGGAGTTTTATATATTGTATATGTACGTATTATACATATATGCAGTTTTTAATATTATTTTGAACAATATTTGTATTTGGAAATAAGGAGAAATATTGTCAGCAGTTGTCAGGCTGTTCCGTTCAATACTTGCAGCTATAAAAGATAAAACCTGAGAAACTGAACATTTTTGCAGGCATATATATATAAAACCACTGACAGGTGAAGTGAATAACTGATCAGTCATCACTTGGACCTGTCTAGGGGTGGGATCTATTAAGCAGCAAGCGAACAGTCAGTTCTTAATGTTGTTTTTTTTTTTTGAAGCAAGAAAACATGCACAGGCGCAAGGATCTGAGTGACTTTGACAAAGTCCAAACTGTGCTGGCTAGACGACTGAGTAAGAGCTTCTCCAAAATGGCAAGTCTTGTGGGATGTTCCCGGTATGCAGTGGTCAATACCTGCTAAAAGTGGCCCAAGGAAGGACAAAGTGTAGGCTATCCCCTCTGGTCTGACTAAACAGAGCAGCTACTGTTGCACAAATGGCTGACAAAGCTCCTGCTGGCGGTGATAGAAAGGTGTCAGAACACACAGCATCACAGCTCGCTGTAAACGGGGCTGTGTAGCCACAGACCGGTCAGAGTGCCCTGTCCACTGCTGAAAGTGCCACATTACCACATAAGCATCGAAACTGGACCTTGGAGAAATGGAAGAAGGTGGACCGGTCTGCTGAATCACATTTTTGTTAGCATCACATGGAGCGCCGGGTGAGTGTGCAGTAAGATTTTCAGAGGAAAAATGATTTCTGAGTTTTGTTTGAATCAGTAAGTAGTCACGGATTGGCTGACCAGCCCTACACTTTATTAAACGCGAGTTTGTTTGTTTGTTTTTTTTGGCAGACACTCCATGCTAAATGTTGTGTAATTGGTTGTTGTCAGTCAATTGGTCCTGTTCAGATAGAGCTGGCACTTCATAAAACATACCCAGTATTACAAGGCCAGATTTCAGCACAGTCTCATGGTCTTACACAGCTCTGAAGTGTTTTATTTCACATTATGTTTCTGCACTAATTACATACGTTGGGTTTGAGTTTAGCAAAGAAATCTAGCTAGTCTTTTTCCACAGGGCTGTAGACTGTCCTCCACTGCTTTCTTATATACATTTATTTACATAAATAATAATGCAGATTTTGCACAATTATATTTATTGCTGTTTAACTCTGTTCTGCATTTTTTGCACATGTAGCTTCTGTTTTGCATTTTTGTACACAACTCTCTGATGCTAGAATACAGACTGTAGTAATTGTTGATTTTGCAAATTCTTGTCTTGTCTTGTCCAGCTGTATTGTTGCTCTTGTGTTTTTTCTTGTGTTCTTTTGTCCTGCCTAGAGATGTGGTCTTGTGTTCAGTTCTGTTTTGTTCTGTCCTTGTGTTGCACCATGGTCCATGTTTGTGGACTACAACGTACACATCAACATTGCTCTGGATAAGAGCGTCTGCCAAATGCTGTAAAAGTAAATGTGTTATTATTGGATATACACAGATCAACCACAACAGTAAAACCACAATGTTTCATGTCAAGCATTTAGCTTGATTCCCCGTTTAAATTCTGCTTGAGAGGTGAGATTCTGAGAGCTGTGGTGATTTTGGTTTTACATCAGACTCTATTTATTTTATTTATGTAATGATGACTAGTACGTAATGTATTCATATATTTTTTTAATTAACTACCCTATTGATTCATTCTTATCTGATGCACATTGGTGTGTTCTGTACTGTATACCTAGTGTCCAGTGAGCTCCTATAGCTTAACTGTCCTCTGAATGTTTCAGCGCCCACTCACAGGCTGGGTAAATATTTACAGAGCAAACGCAGCCCGCGGTCCATCTGTGCTGAAGTTCCAGGATGTGTGTATTCTTAGCCAAGTGTTTGCCTCCCAATCTGGCCACCGCTCTGGATGAAACAGAAGCGAATAACAGAGAAAGCTCTTTCATGAAAAGCAGTCTTGTAAACGATGGCAAGATCAGTCATGGGAGCGCAAACTGTAGATGTTTCAAACTTGCGTCTTTGCCTCTGTGCGTATATGTACATATGAGATTAAATGGGATTAGGTTAACCCCTTAAAACCCATAAATGGGGCCACACATTAATACCTGCCACTACAGCGTACAGTCACTGAACCAGCCTTTTTACTGGAAACTCCTCCATTAGCTCCACCTTGCTGGTGTCAAAGTCAAAATCAAAGTAAACTTTATTGTCATCTTAGTTATATACACGTATACAGTGGGACAAGACGGCATGGCTTCATATTTTACAGTGTACAATAAGACACAAATAATCGACATATATAAACAAAGTATAAACTCTAAACTTGAAGTAGAAATGTGCAATTTAGTCATTTTTAATAATCAGCATTTGTTGTTCAATACAAATATACAGTCAACCTGTGAAAATGCAGAAACTCTGAACACGCATGTGTTTTCGCATGTAGCAAAAAAGTGATGCATAAAGTGGAAAGGTGAGTCAGTTCACAGTTCAGGTGTGTGTGTTGGGGGGGCAGGCAGTGTGCTGAGGAGTCTGATGGCTTACAGGAAAGAGACTGCAGTTAGAGACTGTAGGTCCTCTATTGATCCACAGTTTGTGTTAGACATCATCTTGCCCTTCATTTGTGATCCCCCGAGAAGCGCATGGCTAGATTTTATGGGTGGTGGACCGCTTTCAACCTAGCAGTGCTGCTGGTTTGATGCCGCGTCTGATAGACTTGCACCTGCAGTGCCACACACACTACCATGGCAGCACCATTGCTGTGCTAAGAATGCACCACCAAATAACACCTGGACAAGATACTGACTAGTAATGAATGGCAAAGGTGATCAATTGTGCAGTGCCACTTGAGGGGTTCATTAAATACTGCATTCCTGTAGAAAAAGCTGGATGTGGAGCAAAGCCAGGAAGTGGTGAAATCTTTCCAATCTCAGGGATTGCACCCTCAGCAGCACTGTATTCTTATCCATGCCCTTGTAGGGGCTGAGGGAAAGCGCTGACGTCAGATCCAGGGTCATTTACCAACTTCTTCTTGCAACTTTTCTCCATTCCTGTCAGGACGACGGGATCTCCTTCCATAGCCAATGCCAAGTTTGCATTCCTGGACCACTTTAGCAAATTCACTTACCGCCACCAATCACCCCTGTAAGCGGATGGATAAAGACAGAGCAAGAGGAAAGTAGAATCTACAGTCTACAGCTTAACCCCTTAAACCCTAAAGGCCTGTAAACCCTAAAGGCCTGTAACCCTAAAGGCCTGTTCTTTTTGAGTGCTTAAACAAATTTTCAACATCTATTTGACCATTAGAATGATCCAGACTGTTTTTTGTTACTGTACATTTTAGGCTGATATATGTGAAAAAGCTCTGTCGCAATAGGCTTCCCTGCATTGCACCTCATTCAAAAACCAGACTGGAACACTCATAACTCATCATAGCACAAATGGGCGAGGCTAATAGGCTGAAGAGGCAAATATGTGTAAATGAATTGATTTTGACATCACAAAAACAGTGAATTCACCACGGGCTGTTTTTGAAGCTTAATATCCGTATATCAGCTGTACTATGAAGTGAATGGGCCCTTTTAAAACTGCACATACTAGACAATTTTACTTATTAAGAAAAGCTTGAGTTCTCTCAGTTATGGGCCCTTTAAGATGAATAACTTAGTTCAAGCGGTTAATAAAAAGAGGTCAAGAAGAGGGATTGTGATGAATCTAGAGTTGGCAGCATTTTGGGGACAGTGAGTGCTGAATGTATGTTGGTGTTATCAGTGACGCTGCAGAATGGGGCGGCCTGGTTCCCTCTCTCTCTCTCTCTCTCTTTCTCTCTCTCTCTCTCTCTCTCAGAATGTCAGCTCTCTCAACCTTGAAAAATCCATCCCCGTTCATCCGTCTTTCCTTCTACGTGCCTATTTCTATCTCTCCCTCATTCTGTCTTCCCTCTCTCTAGCTGTCCTGAACTGCATTCGCTCCCCCTTCATTCCTCTTCCTTTCACTCCTCCGTCATGCTCGGTTGCATTCGTCAAAATGATTCTGGAGGTCATTCTGTCTCGTTTTAATGAGCATTAGCTGGGCTGGGACGGGGAAACTGAATGGGCTGCGTTTAACAGGAAACAAAGGGAACTGGGAATACATTAGGATTTCAAAAAACAAGCAGATTAAAGTGCTTATACGCAAAGCCAGGCAGATCTAAGCAGACAGTAGAAAGCAGCATATATCAAGAGTATCACAAAAAAAGGACTGGGATGCAAATCTTTCTTTAGATTCAAATAAAATACTCCAGCACATGGCCTTTAAACTTATTGAAAGGGCCCACATCATGAATTTTCCTTTTTTTTTTAATTAAAGGCTTTAATGTAGAATGCAAACATTCAAATTTTAAAAGAAAAGTGTTTATACACAAATACAGACAGCTCTAAGCAGAAAACAGAGTGGAGCATATATTAAGAGTATCACAAAAAAGGACTGGGATGCAAATCTTTCTTTAGATTGAAACACAATACTCAATGTTACACTGAAACACATGGCCTTTACACTTCATGAAATGTCCCGTATCATAAAAAGAGCGTTTTTTTTTCTCACTTTTGTTAGATAACAGGGTTTAATGTAGAATGTAACATGTTAAAGTTGCAAAAGAGGGGCTCCCCAGTGGGAGACCTTTTCCTCAGGATACTGTGAGTTTGATTTTCACTGATGACACTGCCATCTGTCTCCGGGAGTCTTAGAGAGCTTAAATGGCCAGGCCGGGTTCTCTCTGAGCGGATGGGCCTCCTTCTCTCCATCACAAAGAGAGAGAGAGTGGGCATCTGAAGACGAAACAGAATTGGCAGTAAGTGTTCTCCTCCAGGCACACTGGGCCGTTCTGTGGCTTTGTGTTGTGACAGTTCAAAAAGATACAGTGACGCTTCGAAGGAAGCATATGCTGGACTTCATCCTCCCAGTGCTGGTGATATTGTGTGACTGGGAAAGTCCTGGCTAGTTTGTAGAACTGGAAACAAAAGACTGCAGAGAAAACTGGAAAAAACTACTCCACCCCCCAATAACATAACAATAACAATACATGTCATTTGTAAATATAATAACAAGTTTAATCATTTAATAATTATTTTAACACATGTAATAATTGAATCATTTCCAGTGTACTGTCAGTCTACTAGGCTGCCTATTCAGCCTTCAGCAGTTATATGAATTATAAGGAGTGTTTCAGCATAAACTACTTTCTGAAATCGACCAAATACAGGGCAGACGATCTGAACACATACTTTAGTCTTAAAGGCACAGTAACCAAAACAGCCTGCCTCAATCTAATGGATAAGGGAAGTTGAAAAATGATTATGCAAAATATAACTGAGTGGGGCTTCCTTCACAAAGCAAGGTGAAAGTAATTTGAAGATGCTGTTCAGGTTGTGTGATGTATCTGATTAGCTCCGAACTTTAATCAGGTCAACAGCAATCAGCAACTCTTCCTGAGCCCTTTCATTTACAGCGCTGGTCTAGAAGAAGCTATGAAACATGATGAGTAGTAGCGGGAGGATGGCTGGGATCATACCTGCTGAATATGTGTTATCAATATATTGCATTAGCTAAATGTGTGATTGTATTCCAAATTCAAGTTTGGCCAATAACCATGACTACAAATCACTAGAGGTTTGACCTCAGAAAAGGACTGGGAGCTTGAACACAGCTTTTTCTAAGTAGTGTTCCTACAACTGGTCCTCAGAGAATAATAGATGTCCAAGTGTTTTGCTTTGCTTCTAGATTTTGCAGGTTAGGGGCAAAACTCTGGACCATCTGGAGGTCTCTGAGGTCTGGATATAAGTCCACCATCACTTTTTGTTTATTTTGGGCCAAACATAATGTTGCTACTGCGGCAGGATTTTAAGGTGAACTGGAAAATGTGAATCAGGATATGGGGAATGAAAAGCCACCTTGAGCCTTGTTTGCTTTAAAGTGAGGTCACACAAGCTAATGTTATACAACAGTGCTGCAGTGCTGCAGCCAAAAAGAGATTTCAGTTGTGGTCTGGTTATCAAGGGTCACTCACATCATTATAGCTAGAATGACCTTCATCAATAGAGAAAATGGGACTACTTTAAATGTTTAATGGACCAAGTCAGTGGTGCCTTTATATCAGAGGACCATGACTGGGAGAGCATCCTCAGAGCAGTATGGAGGTTATTTGACAGATCTGACGTCACATACACCCAGTTTAGTCTCTTACAACTCAAATCAGGCACACAAAATAGGTTTAAGAAAAAAGAAAAGTCCAACATCTCTCTTTTTCTGTCAGTTTACAGTGCATTCTTCCTAAAAAGTATACATAATAGAAATATAATCATGAAAAGGAACAGACAGAAGCCTTTAACCATTAAAATATTCACTATTTATATTACATTACATACAAATAATGACAACAAACAGTAACTCAAAAGCATAAATGTCAGAGGAATCGAGAGCATATTGGGTTCAGATGGATTTTCACGATTTGATCTTTGATTCTGTTATGTCTTTGTTTTTTCTGTGTTAAAGGTTGATTACTAGCAAATGCCTCAGAGTTGTAGTTACTATTACTTACTTGTGTATTATTTATTGCAGCCCCCTTGGGACTAGACTGAAATTTAAGGTTTTGTCCTATCCCAGAACTGTCCGAAACAGTAACCCTGAAAACATGCCCACACCATACTGTTAACAAGCAAATCCTAAAGACATGTCTTTATACTTTGTAAAAGTTTCTGTCTAACAGTTTTCAGTGTTACCAACTGAAAGACTGTAGATAGATGTTTAACACAGTGGTTAATCGTTATTTTATGCTTAAATACATTTAATGACAGGCAATCTGATCTAGTCCTATAAGGGTTAGTGAGCGTCAAACCATCACTCCATCAGGGAGGCCGCGAGAGGAGAGGGTCTAGAAGAGATTTAGTGAATCTTACTTTTAAAGGATGTTGTCACGGTAACTGAAGACTCTGAAGTCAGACAGGCTTGTACAGGGAACTTATCTTTATTAACACTGTCACTTTAGCTGTCTCTGTTTGATCTTAAGATAATGTTTCAGCAATCAGTGGCATCAAACAAACAGTAATTTCATTTTAAAAGACACTGTCTAACCCAATAAAGTGAGAGCCAAACCCTGACACTGAAATTGGTACAGCTAATGCTGCTTGGGCTCCTCAGCCAGATCCAGATAAGATTAAGTTATATAATACATGATATCATCATTTCATATCATTCATGTAATATGTTGTTAAATATCGCCTTATAAAGTTTTAATCAATGAATGTTTTTGATTGTGGCAACACCAGCCAGGTTCATATATATATATATATATATATATGTGCGATCATATGCAAAATATTTCAGCAAAATATTCCACATGGAGGTTTTGTGAGCTACTCAACTATAAAGATATTCCTGATTTCTACCTTCATAACTCATCTTTACCAAGGGTGACTGCTTTTAAAAAAAAGAAAAGAAAAATGTGGTAAAACATTGCACAGGAGGGGAATTAAAAACATCCAGAATTCATGTCAGGTTGATGGATATATTTTGAAAGCTAGATTCGGAATTGTGAAGAAAGGAAGGGGCAGCGCACTACAGGAGGACACATTGAAGATGATACTGCTTCTGGACACTTCTAATGTGATGACTGACCATGAAATATAATGGTCATCAGGCTGGTGTTCAATATTCATGGCGGCTCTTTGGTGTTCTTAATTAATTCCTCTTTGAATGTGTGAATTTCTCTAAAGTGCATGAATCATCTGGAGCACCTTCAGGAAGGGACTTGAGAGTGATTTACGAAGTTAGTGGAACAAAAGAAGAAGAAGAACATGATCTACTTCAAACTGGGAAAAAAGTCTCAATCACCAGTTCTTACTGGAGGTAATCAGAGAATAACTGCATGATATTTAAATAAATAAATTTTAAATTTTAAATAAAAAAGGTTTTTTTTTCAAAAGGAATTTTACATGGTGTTTTCATATATATAAATTTTTATATATAACGATATACGATACAAGGCCCTGGGAACCTTGTTAGGGTGCATGGCATCATGAATGCTTTAAAATACCAGGACATTTTAAAGCAAAATCTGG
>JBBPCY010073295.1:0-10416 GCA_037974405.1 Brachyalestes nurse | reverse complement strand
GAGACATGTTACAGGTCATTGATAAAGATCTATTTGTTTTCCTTTGGGAAAAATGTTTCATATTCACACTATAAAACTGTGTGTGGCAAAATCGTGATTGTAATCAATATCGCAATTTTGTTCAAAAAATCGTGATAGGTCTCGTTTGTCCATATCGCACAGCCCTAGGTGTGGCATGTATAGTTATAAAGAAAAAATACAAATCTTATGAGGATAAAATGTGTCATCACAGAAAAGACACAAGCAGGTAATACTGTGTCATTTGTACATTTGTTTAGTGTACAGAGTAAAAGGCCAACAGGTAGTAACATACTGTGCATTATTAAAACATTTCTCATGGTGCAAACATTGTAAAAATACTCTTCGAGCCACAACATGGTCTTTAAGGTCCAGATATGTACCTTAAATATTTTTTACAGAAGTTTTTTACAGAAGTTCTCTTTTCTTTAGAGAGTATAGAAAAAAATCTAATAAATAGATCAGCCCAAACATAAATGGACTCCCTCTTAAATTTGCTGCATGTAGCTGATGAATGTTTTCCCTTTTTAATTGATGAGATTGTAAAATATCTTCATTGGGATATTCAAACATTATTCAAACAAAGATGCAAAATGCTTAAATGCCCTAATCCTATTCTTTTTAGATATACTAACAGAGTACTGATGCCATTATTGAGACATTTGAACACTTTCTACAAAGTTGCTTACTTGTCTGTGAATGGCTCCCAACAGGGTCGGCTCTCTCGGGGGGGATAAAGTGGCCGTCATCATGTCCCATGTTGGTATTCACGTATTCAACCTCCTCACTCTCTTCTCCTTGCATGTGCTCATAGTCCTCCCCCTGCTCGTGGCCCTCCATGTCTTCATAGTGACCCTCACTATCTTCTCTCTCAGCGCTCGAAGCATGTCCTGCTTTTTCTTTCTTTTTAGAGGGTTTGGATGCTGCTTATTTGATTGAATCCACAGAAAGACGCAGGTCATTAAAAGGACTAACAGACACTGGTGTGTAAGGGCATCCAATTGGATCTTGAACAGATACTCACTCTGGTTTTGTGGTGAGTCGACATGATAAGAACCAGTCAATTTTTTGACACACTTTCCTGCAAAAGATACGAGGGCAGTCTTGTCTTACACTTCGGACAACATGCTCTATCAAGTGATCAAAAAGGAAACAAGTATATAAAAAAAGCTCACCCCTGAATTCAAAGGCAAGGATACATATGATCACTATCAGAAGAGAGCCTGCAATTCCAGCAACTATGTAGTACCAGGGGAGAACCGGAGCTGCAGAAACATCAATGGTCCAATGACCTTTCACACCAATGGAGATCATGGGTTTATGGGCCAAATTCATCAACAACTCATAGATTAAGAATGTGTTCATTTCTGTTTGTTTTCATGACTGTATATAGTCACTTTTGGCTAAATTTGTGTTTTTATTTCTGCGAATACTCTTTATTAAACCTGAGTATATCAGAAATGAAAGGTATCTACTGTTTCACAGTGAAACTGCTGTTCAATTTCGTCATGCTCTTTCACCTGCTCTTCTCACTCTGCCATACAAAGTTTATAAAAAATCTTAGTAAACTACTGAATTGACAAAAGTGTACAATGACCAAATTATATTTTATAATGATGCTACCTGTCTTTAAATCTATAAGTTGCAACACATTTTTAGGAAGCGGTAAAAATTCGATTTCTTAAAATATAGATACAATGTAAATGTACCTTCAGAGATCCATAGGATTCAGTTGTGTACTTTAAATACATTTTCTGCTAACTCTCCAGGGTAGAGGTGTATATTTGTACTTTTTCATACCTTTTAAATAGAACGAGTTAAAAAGAGAGGACTAGATATGCTGTATGGATGCGATGCTAATTAAAATATAACTGCATCGGAAGATGGCACAGTCATGTTCCTGAAATAAATACACAAGGTTGTGTTTGAGTTCTGGTTCTCTACACCTGAAGACCTATCCTTGAACATAGGTGTCATTTGCAAATAGAGATGCTGGGAATATGTCCCCACCATATCGGCCAGTGATCAAGTTTTTACCCTGAAACAAACCTTCTCAAGGCAGATAAGCTGAACCTATTTTTTGGGAATAACAAGAATGTATAGAAATAATATAACTATTGACTATATACTTAATAGTATATTATTTTGATACATTTTTGTTATTCTCCAAAAAATAGGTATTTCAATCTTCACTGTATGCATTCTTAGTGAATCAAACAACAGCAGTTATAGCAATCAAGCGGCAAATCTATTTTAAGTGCTACTACCACTCAGCTACGCTTCCCATGGCCTTACCTTCCTTCAGTTTAATCTCCACACTCTGACACTCCTGGCTCAGCTGGCAGCAGTACATGCCCAGGTCAGAGGGCTCCAGCCTATGAATGAGGATGGAGAAATTTCCTTTGTTAAACAGGTAGGGGAACACGGTCACCCTGCCATCTCTGGGATCCTCAAAAGTAACATTTCCATTAGGCCTGATGCTCAAGAGGCTTGAATTCTGGCTCCAGTTGGCTTCGTCCGTCTCTCTACTCTGTCGAAGGCGGCATGGGAGCGACACCTCTGAGCCCAGAGGGACGGTGAGATTGGTGCTGAAACTGATGTTGTTACACGGTCCTGCACATTTTTGTCCTTGACAAAGAGGAGATCCGTTAGCATCTTGCCCATATGTTTCACATTTGAGCTTCCTTAATCAAACTTAAGTGTGAAGCCATGCACAGATTTATTAAAGTGTCTCTTCACAACCACAATGCAAACCCTTTTTTACAGATAGAGTTCTGCGTATACATTGTTAAAAAAAAAAACACCATTTGAACTTACCATTTGAGGACCTGAGTGCACAAAAAAGCGTCAAAAGGCAAGCCAAGTATTTCACCTGCATGTCATACCCACACCACATTACAACCAAGACCTAAATGCAGCACAGAAACACATAGCTTGTAGGTGGACGTCCTGTGTCACTTCCTGCGAACATGCAACTACTTCTAAATCCAATATGTGGACATGTGCTGTGTTTGCTCACTAACCAGTACAAGAATGTCACATGAATTCTGTTTGTTGCATGTAATCAGCACTTTTCTTGTGGCTGACAATACCACATATGTCCTGTTGTTTCAGGGCCATCAGTACTGTGATTAATTAAAACAAACAGTTACTTATGCAAGTTTGCTACTGACGACGGCTTGTGAGTGGCTAAGTTGAGCTTGCACGAGGCCGTATTTGAGTTCTAGTTATCTGCACCTGTTCACCACATCCTGTTGCACACTGAGGGAAAGCAAATGGCAAATGCACAGTAAAGCAATAAAATGTCTTTGCACTTTAGAGTAACCACAAGCAGTAGTTCATCTTATAAATATATCTTATATCTTATAAAAAATTAATCAATTCTAAGAAGAATGAGTTGCTCCTTTAAATAGCGTAGGGTAAAGATGACTTCTTAATCAATATGAATACATACTTTCAGAAAATGCTACGCTTTCTGAAAAGAGTTTCAGGTTCAAAAGCTGTCATTGTGGCGGTACCATCAAGAATACATATACAGTGATTTAGTTGGGAAATATAACTGGACCGTGTTCCAGGGCAGTGATATTGTTTTTATTAGCATTGACTACCCAAACCATATCCAAGCCTTTTGTTTTTAGTTTCTACTGCATGATGGCCAAATATGCATTAATGAAAAAAATGATTATACTAATAAAACCAAGACAAATTGATAAATATTCCCTTTCCCCCAAAGAAAGTGAATTTAGTGTGTCTTACGATTTCTTAGATACACAACTGGACCTTAAATGTGTTTTAGAGGAACTCACTGAGACAGAATTGTTCACAGTGATGTAAACTAAATGTTTGAAGTGTTTAACAGCTCCTTCACAGAAAGTAAACCATTAACTGTATGAATTATGATAAATATATGATAAATAACGAATGAATATTGAAAATATTGTATTTGTCTTATGAAAATAGCATCATGACAATGGAACTCTGAATGGAAAAGTGGTACTAAAATATACCCTGCCATAAGCTATAGACGTTGCGTCCCCCTCCATGTGTTATTGAAGTGCATCATGACCTTTTTTTTTAACCTTTTTTTTTTTTTTTTTTTTTTAAAAACAAAACGAAACAAAACAGGCGTGCGAGCCAAACTCAAGAACTATAGACCTTTTTTAACTGAATACACCAAGGGTAATGTGACCCAACTAAAACAGAACTTAAACCCCCTTCAATACACAAAACCCACATCCTAACAACCAATAACAAAACAAACACTAATCATACACAGCTGACACTAATAAAACCAAAACCCCATCAACGAATCCCAAACACATACACCAGCAGCTGGAACTAATAACTTAAATAAAATTCTAACCCGGTGTACTCAGGATATCAAAATAAAAGTCTCCAACACTAAAACACAAAACCCCCCAAACTAATCAAAAAGTGAACCCTGGTGGCCGTGCACAGGCCCTGACATAGAAATCGTCCAGGTATGACAAAAGTGTATAATGGCCAAATTAAAAAATGATTGGATTAGTAAAACCACTTGAAATGGTAACAGTGAACAATGGTGTGAAAATGGATGTGGTCTCCACATGTCCAATGCATCGTAAAATACAAACGGATGTGTTTTTTGATAAGTCAGTGGTTGCATATGAATACCGAAGGGGCCTGACCTCACTGTGTGATATACAAGATAAACAAACTGCAGCAGGAAAGCATGTAATCAGATAAGACTTAAAACCATGTTGCTCAGAAAGCCTCCAGTCATCTTCATAATCAAAGAAGTTGTTGTCTTGTAACAGCACCATGCAGTAACAGGTTAATACATGAAATACTTAAGAATACACTGCTTGACATCTGAGATGCTGAACCACTCTGAATGAATTTGTTTGCATCTTAACACTTGAATTATGTAGAGTATTCCCCTTTCAGAACCATGTTGTAGGACCTTTAAAAGTAAATTTACATTTTTTGTACCTTCGGGGACAAAAATATACCTAAAGTGTAGGTAATCAGGTCTAGGATCTTACATCTTACTCATATTTTAAGAGTTCCTTCAGTTACCTCAGTATCACCTCACCCCAGAACTGACCCCGGCAAACATTTCTACACAAAAGCCAAAGTCTGTGAAACACACAACCTATTTTCAGTTCAACTTCGCAACACTAAGCAGCATGAGAGGCACACAAAGCATGTGATCCTTTCTGAATGTTGCTAACCACAATGTTTCCTCTTCTGCCTTCTGGTTACTACCTCTATACTCTGGACATTTCATGTGTGGGTTCCTTTATCATATGATGATTATTGCTAGCCTTTCTTTGTTGATACACACTCACTATCACCATGGAGACCCCCATCTTAACCGGATGCTTAACTAGGTCCACCTTCATTAAAGGTCACTATATGGGTGTAGAGGCTGTGGCCCATCTGTTATCATGCATCAGTTGTTAAAGACACTCTGCCCAATTCACTGGTCAGTTTTTTACCACAGGACTGCTACTGACCAGTGAGAGCTCGTTCTCAGCACTGCAGCAACACTTGTGTAACAGAGGAATAGTAGTGTGTGTGTCAGGGTCAGCATCGGTGTTAGTCTAAGAGTGGCACCTCAAGCAAACATATCCAGCCAAGAGCAACACTGTGGTCAGAAACAATGGAGCACTAACACAGACTGTGTATCAACGGATGGGTTCAGTCTAACCAGTGTGGGGTGCATTACATTCAAAATGTAATCCAGTATTGATTACAGGTTACACAACTAAAAACGTAATCTGTAACATATGCCATAACATTAAAACCACCTGCTAAATATTGTGTAGATCCCCTATGTGCCACTAAAAGAGCTCTGACACTTGGACCCCACAAGACCTCTGTAGATGTACTGGGGTATCTGGCGTCAAGACGTTAACAGCAGATCCTTAAGTTATGTAAGTACTATAAGTATCAGAGTTGCTTGTCCAGCACATCCCACAGTTGCTCAATCAGACTGAGATCTGGGAAATTTGGAGTCCAAGTCAACTTTTTAAACTCTTCATCATGTTCCTCAGTCCATTCCTGAACAACAGTGTTGGGAAGTAACGCGTTACTGTAATTTGATTCTTTTTTAAGTAACGTAGTAATCTAACGCGTTGTAATTTTAAAATGGGTAGTTAGATTACCGTTACAATTCAAGTAACGTTGCGTTACCGCTGCGTAACTAATAAAAAACAAATTCACAGTAACCTGTCAGCGGCAGGCAGATATCTGTCTGACCGGTGCACGCGTGACGTCATCAACGGGAGACCTGCATGCGACACCAGCTCAAACACAAATAAAGCAAGCACGGAGTGTAAAAAGTACGCCTTCAGTAACTGGAAATACAGCCTTTACTTTAAATTCATCTCGGTTAAAGGCAAGAACATTATGTGAGTTGTCGTAGGTTTATAACACTTAATATTAAAGTGTGTTTGAGTTGATTTAAGAGTGTATTTGAGCCGACTTAAGAGTTTCTTTAGAGGGTCGGGAAGTAACTAGTAATCTAACTAGTAATGTAACTAATTACTTTTGAAATAAAGTAATCACATTAGTAATTTGATTACTTTTCAAGGGAGTAATCAGTAATCAGTAGTTTAATTACATTAAGTAACATCCAGAAGAATGCCGGCACCCAAAGTTTCTAAGCAGAACATTGCCCAGAGGACATCCACTTGATGTAAAAGGGAACATGACTCATCAGACCAGGCAATCTTCTACCATTGCACCACAGCACAGTTCTGATTCTCACATGACGACTGTAGGCACTTTTGGTGCTGGGCCATTCAGCATGAGCACTCTGAACGGTCTGTCGAATCTCCAGCCCCAAGCTGTGATACATTATGTGTTCTGACATCTTTCTATCAAAAGTTTGCGCTACAGTAGCTCTTCTGGGGTATTGAAACAGACAGGCTAGCCTTCACCTGCTACGTACATCAGTGAGCCTTTTTATACTTTCACCAGTCATGAGTTTTTGGACAAACAACACTACAATACATAGTTAACTGCAACACAAAACAGTATAATCAGACATAACATTCAATTCCCCTGACAGATGAATTGAGAAACATTGATTATCTCGTTAGAATGGCACCTGTCAAAGGGTGGGATATATTAAACAATAAGTGAACAGTCAGATCTGGAGGTTGATGTGTTAGAAATGTTCTCAGAAAAAATGTTCTCTTGCAGCATGATAATGTGTCCTCCCATTCTGTTAAAAATGTTCATGGATGGCTTGAGGAACATGACAGAAACTTTATAAGCATCTTATGGATATGGTCCACAAACTAGTCCCATTCATGGAGGCCCCAGCTCTCCAAGGATCTGCTGATAATGTTTTGCTATATATGCCGCAGTGCACCTTTAGAGATCTTGAGGAGTCCATGCCTAGATGGGAGTGTTTTGGCAGCATGAGGAGGTCCTACATAATGTTAAACAGGTGGTTTTAATGTTCTGGCACATGGGAGCCATTATATTCAAAATCATTTGTTTCTTCCCCCCTTTTCCTCTTTTGGACAACAGTCAGAACGTAGAGAGCAGCACCCCCCCCCACACACACATTTTTTCCCTCCTGGACTACAGCCGAGACGTAGGCACTCGTGTTCTGGCAGTACATATTCATGAACTGCCAGAACAGTAAAATGGGCTGCAGATGAAAATGGTTTAAATGAACGAAAGACATGCTAAGTAAGAGTATGCCGAGACCAGCGTCTTAAAACTGAAGCACCACCCACTTTCCTAACATGCTTAACCAAATACAGCTATTTCTTGCACCCTATATATGAGAAGAAATAACAAAATGTATAAGAATTTCAGGACTTACAAGTGACAGTATTATACAACACTGGATTTACAAATGTGTGCTCAAATGCAAATATTGGACAGTGTGGCTACATGTGTGTCTTAGATGATCTAACATAATAGTGGCAGAAAAAAGGACATATATTCAGGAAGGAAGCCAGGAGAACTGCAGATTTCTTTAACCAGTGAAGCGCTACACAGATAACAATCAATTCCAGACTTTTTTCTTCACGGTAACTTTCCCTCTGAACAATATATGCCTGATGTATGGCAGATAAACATCTTACGCAACTGCTCTAAGATTCAGTTTTGATGGTTCCCCAGGATCCGTTCTCAGAGCAGTGATGATCCGGAAGCAAGCTGTGAGTTTTCAAATGTGTCAAACCCTGTGCTTCATGTGTTGCTCCTCCTGACCACAATGAGAGCATGGTTACTCCGTCTGCTGCTCTCACACATAATATAGTCCTGATGCTTCAAGTGGAACATCCCATCAAGATGTTTGCAGCAGTGCTATTGATGACAGGTATGTCTGAAAGATTATAATATTTATAATGAGTTTTATTATGAGTTGTGTATTATGAATATTTTGCCAAAATCAAAGGACAGCTGTGCCTGAACCATTTCCTCACATTCATTTGTTTTCTTTGCCGTGTGTCCTGAATCATAGGCATATACACCACGGCTGGGTTCAACATACTAAAGACGCCAGTTTACAATTTTACAACCGGTGAAAAGCTATTTGGGCAAACCATTGTTAGATCAAAAAATGGGTAAGGCAATTTTTTTGTGCTTTTTTTTATTGTTGTTTGTTTGCCAAACAGTGAGCAGCAAAATATGAAATTAAACCCCATTCATATATTACTTTATATTTATGAATATTAAAATATGAGCTTATGTGAATATGAAAAATCTCTTCCCAGAATTTTTGCCCTTTCTCCGACTACTGGAAAGGTTTTTGAATGCATACTAGGAGCTTCTTGTTCCACAGTAAACGTTGGTAAGTTGGATTCCTCATGTCGTATGTTGTATCTGTGTAAAAATAGGACAAGTACATTAACACACAGCCTGAGAAGATGAGTAAAACTGTCATTTAGGGAATCCTCCATCCACTTCTAGAGTCAAAGAAAATGAATCTTTTCACTGACCCACTGTAATTTGTCCACTGCATCTTTCTTAATAATTCACAGAGAATGTCAAGAAAGGCCTGAGACCAATTGCATCAATGGCATCCAGCCTAAGCGAGGAAGAGGAGCAGCTACTGGTACCATTTTCTCTGTTTATTTAGTGATGTGTTAAAAAAGAAAATAGTAGTGTTTTATGTTGACTTTACTTTGTTTTGTTTATTTCAACATTTAATGATTCATCTATTGACTATTCCTCTGTCAGTAATGCTTTTTTTAATCAAAATAAGAAGTGGACCACGCTCAGGCTATAAATCAGGCTGTACCGGATATATGTCGTGCAAGTAGTTCACCATCTGCTTCTCATGACCGTGACTGTTCTGAGAACTGAGTGACTGTAGGACTTCTCTTTTAGTTTTTCTCTTCCAACAAATTGAACGTGAAGTGAAAAGGCATCACACGGGCCATTTCAGTGCCCTCATGTGCAGTCGTTTACATGCTCATAACCAAATTAGCATATTGGTGAATAAAAAAGTAGAGGTAAGCCGACCCGATATTCTGTATCGGTATCGGTCCGATCCTTACCTAAATTACTGGATCGGAAATCGGGAAGGACTAAAAGACGTAATCCGATCCGATAAAAATATGGCATAATGTGATTTGCGATGTGCATAACGCGAGAAGACGTATCACGTGATAAGAGTTTCTGTGAGACTTGCCAACATGTCAGCAGTTTGGAGTTTGTTCAGACTCAAAGAAGTGTCCCAAAACTTTTGTTCTCCATGGAACGTGCTCGCGGCTTGTCTCTCTCTCACTCACTCTCCAACCACACACACACACACTCTTTTCTCTCTCTCTCTCACACTCATTAAGCATTATTTTTTGTTTACTGTTTAAAAAAAGACTCAGTGAGTATCAGATTTGTATCAGATCGGCAGATATCCAAATTCATCGGTATTGGACATAAAAAAGTGGTATCGGGCCATCTCTAAAAAACAGCCTCTAACCATTCAGCACAGCCGTTTAATGTAAAGTTTATTCGTCACCAGGTGTAAATTATGCAAAGTGCTTCTGATCTCACCCACTCTCAGGAACCTTCCTCAGTGATCTTGTTGTGGGTGTCAAGAACTTCAGAAGGGTTTGAAGACTTTTCGCATAATGTGACAGTCCTATACCACTTTAAACCTTTAAACCTGAAAAAGAATCCTCCAATTAATTGCCAAAATAAGTTATCTAAAGAACCACCCACTGAAAGGTTCCTCGAAGAAACAAAAGTGGTTCTCCTATGGTATCATGAAGAGCTTTTTGGAATTTAAGGAACTTTTTCTGGGTTTGAAGACTCTTCACACAATGTAAAGGATCTATAGCACTTTAAGGGTGAGGTCTTTTAAGCCCTAATAAGGTTCGTCCCATTCATCGACAAAAATATTTCTCTGAAGAACCACCCATTGAAAGGCTCCTCTGGGAAACAGAA
>JBBPCY010073294.1:0-10417 GCA_037974405.1 Brachyalestes nurse | reverse complement strand
AATGCTGAGTGGTTGGAACTCCTTTATCTAGGCTCCTTGTATCTTTACACACTTTGCAGCCTGTCAGTAAAACATTTCCTCACATTTCTTTCATTTAATCTTCCAAAAAAGCCAAAGATAAGACAATCTGACAGATTTGGTTTTTTTTCACCAACAAGGTGATTACAAGCAAAATATAAAGACATAAGAGATGGCTTGAAACAATACTGTATGTGTACAGTTGCAGACTTTAGCCTGTCTGTGAGTGCACACTTTAACAGCCCCTCTTTACCTCTGCCCTGATTGTCTGACCACAGGATCGCTGTTGACCAGTTGTGATTTGGCACAGCAGTGACACTGACACTGCTGACACTGTGGTAACAAATGGGGTTTTTACAAATGTCAGTATAACTGCTAGGTTGAATACATAAAAGCATCCAGCCAAGAGTGTCTCTGTGGTCAGAAAATGACCACTGAGGATGATTAACAAACTGTGCATCAGCAGATGAGCTACAGTCTCTAGAGTTCACAGTTCAGAACAGTAGTGGAGCTACAAGGTAGGTGTTTCTGATAAACCGGGACTAGTTAGATGCTTGTGCAGAACACTTGTGCCTCTTGTGGCCAAAACCATACAAAGGTTTCAGGGCATGTGCTGCATGTACTACATGCTCTAAAGACACTGTCTCGCTTTCTTCACTTTTCTTCACTCATAACTTAGGGAATCTTGCCCCTGCCTTTAAGTGATGACTCTGTCTGGCTCTGGCAGGATCAGGGCAGCTGCTATGTGACACAAGGCCGTTTCTACAGCCGCATTCTTCAGCCTAGGAGCATGCATGAACAGGGAAACCATTCAGATAAATGGAGACCTGACCTTGGGCAGAAGACTGATGGTGTGCAGGTCAGCAGCAGCTACGTTTATCATGGAATTAATGATAAAGTAGCGCTTAGCTCTGGAACAGACTCTGAAAATGAAGGCTGGGAACATGCTGAAGAGGCTTCTGAAGGCACATTCTGTCGAGGGCTTTTCTCCTCCAATCATCATGGAATATTAATGGGCTGTCGTCGCAGCATGTGACCAATGAAAACCACGTTGGACTCACCAGCTGTGGTATTGTCACCGCTGAGAATTAATGACACACAAATCTGAACAAGCGTTTTGCACGGCATCTTCAGTACACTGCGGCGAGGCTCCCACCACGTGACTCTCAGAACTGCTCAGAAGAAAACAACTTGAAGTATCGCAATAAATCGTCTTGTCTCAGCTTAGGCTCATTCCAGCCAGACTCCAGAGATCCGACGTGTCTTCATTCGGTCCTATCAGAACTTCTGCCAGGGCCCAGCACACATCCTAAAGCTGTAAATCTGCACTGTACGAGCAATTAAAGCAAAAGGCTGAGGGAGAGCATGACCATCAGGCTCAACATCTGCATTACAATAGCAGCATATAAATGCAGAACAAATGCAGCAGTCATTAGGTCTTCTGGCGTTGTATCACTTTTACTGAACACCGCTCATCGTACAAACTTGCATAACCGCTGTTATTGTTTCTCTTTCATAACCGTACCCACAGGGATCGGTCCAGATTAAAGAGGTGACATTAAGAAGGTGGGAGGAAAGAGCAAATTCTGAGACATAAAAGACAAACTTGTGCCATATGGTATTTGGGGCATCCTGCAGAGACCTTTTATAATGTGAAATTTGGACCTTTTAGGCCCTTTTAATTTTTCTATTAAAAGAACAAACTCCCACAGACATACTACTTTTGGAATGTGCTGCAGTTAGGAAAAGAGAGACTGACCCTCAGAAAAGCCAAAACTGATAAACTCCCATTTAAATATCCCACTGGGAAAATTTCCCACTTGTGGGACTAAGAAAGGCCTTTTCTTATCTTATTTCTTCAGTGTTGCATTTTCTCCTTTTAAACACCTATAAACATCACCCAAAAGCTCCATTATTCCCAATGCATGTAACATTTTAAAAAAAATTATTATAAATGATAATATTGTGCCGATATCTTTGTGGCAGCAGCTGGTTTAGCTTCTTCTCTTGGCTGTTCTACCACCTTTCACTTTCAGTTTCTGTTTTTTGAACTGGTTGATAAAGTTGTTATATCACCCGTATCAGCTACTTTAGTTTCATTTGGAGTTTTGGTCATGCTTAACAGACTGAGACGAATATTTAAAAGTATTTGAGCTATTTTTGAGAATTTTCTGCCATGCTGTGAGGTGGACATACACGGAGACATGCACACGCGCTCACTATAATATTAGCTGGTGGTACTTACATGAACACTATTCTGAATGGTAACTTTTATTTGATATTTTTTAAACTTTATTCCTGCAAATGTAAGAAATGTGAAACTAATGTGTATGCTAACAAGCTAGCATGCTAATTAGTGTTTCACCTTGGGCATTATTCAAATGTAAAAAAAATGAGTTTTTCCACAAAAGTTTTTTGGTGCCTTTTCTGTAAAATAGAGATCAACAACAAGTGACAGAATTCTGCAGACCATCATGTGTACAATGCAGAACTGATTAAAGAAACATCATAATTTAGACTTCTGCACTGATGATAAATATTTGTTTTAATTTTTTTGTTTCCTTTTTTTTCAGTGTATGCTTACTAAACAAGACTTGATTAACTGATTGATTAAAAAACCAATAAAAAGACAATATGAAAGAACGAATGAAGGTCTGTTCTGTTAAGGTATGCAGAATTATATGAGGGTGGTCTGGATTTTCCATTCCATTGTAAATCATCCAGGCCCCATTAGTGCTCTATTGTGTTTTGGGACTCTTATTTAGTGAGCTTCAGGAATCTGCACTGTGATGGAAAATGTGCCGGTGTGAGGATCTTCTGGAAAGCTGGAACTGAAGTGCGCTTGAATGTGGTCAGACGTTTGTCCAGACTGTGTCGTTTGACCGTACTGTGTGACCCCGGTGGGAGTGTGTGAATGTTGTCAGATTCACAAAAACTGGAGTGAGGAACCACGAACAGAGCCGAGTGAGTGAAGCACAGTGAGAAACGATATTCTGCAGGAAAACAGAACCAGCGACGACCGAACACAGGCGGCCAAATCTCATTTCCGGAGAGCTTTGTGGGGCTTATGCACATTTGATAGCACAGATGCTCGTATTACTGGATGGTTTGACATGTGCCGTTTTTCGTGTCTGTAAACCAAAAAATACACCAGCTGTGACGAGAAACCTAAACCCTTTTACCTTAATTCCTCAGAGCTGTACTTGACCATGACCAAACAAAATCAAAGAGGTGTTTTTGAACCAATAAACAAAGGAGCAGCTGGTGGTCGAGGGGTTAGGGAGTTCGCTCTGAGAGCAGAAGGTTGTGGGTTCGAATCCCTGGACTGCTAGTGTCACCCAGGGCTGGACTGGGACAAAAAATCTCACCAGGTAGTTTGAGACTGGCCCACCTGGCGGGGGGGCGGTGCTAACGGGAATAAACACCGGCACAAATTTAAAATTGTGCTTGCGGGGGAGGGGGGTTGATTTTAGGTCGACTTTCATTACAAATTTGACCTTTTACTGTTTTCTCCTATTTCTAAAGTAAGATACAGCTGTAGTAAAATTTGAATGTCACTATATGAGACTGAGTCCAAAACTTTGGAGTCACCCCTGATTCCCAAATCCACAGAATCAAAGAATCAGTTCTCTTTGGGATAAATTCCCAGTCCTGGAGAACTGCAACTGGGAGGGATTTGTCTTCCACTGCACATTAGAAAACAAGTACTGACCCAAATTAGAACCTCCAAAACTTATGGTTCTAGTTCCAGTTCAATATACTTCTGCTTCTGAGACATCTGGAACTGCAATATTAACCACATTTATTGACTGAATTGTATTTTTGATCGTTTTATGCATCTTTATATTTTAATTTGGCTAAATAGTACCTACATAGTTTAACTCTTTTCCTGAAATAATATTGTACACTGTTCTGTGGTCACATTTATGAAAATGTCACTGTTTTCACACTTTTATACTGAACCATTAGCTTAACACTAGTCTTGTTGACTAGTTCTCTTGTTGGGGATGTAGAAGTGATCAGTGATTTTGTAGTGAATAATTTGCTAAACTGTCATTGGCTGTTGCTGCGAACTTATCAAAGACAGAGAAGAATGCTCTGAAGTACCAATGGAGTCCTGTTGGTATCCAGGTGCCAAAAACTGGACCCTTTAGTGCTGAATCAATGACTAATGAAAAAAAAAATATCATTGGCCATTGGTCCAGACAAAAATTCCTTTGTTTCTTCAAAGTATCTTCCAATTGATGTTTTTAAAGAACAATTTTTTAAAGAACCTTCCCATAATGGAAGGTTCTATTCCAGCCCTTGAAGAAAAGTGAAATACAGTCGTTTTGAGAATGACACAAAGTTTTTATGATGGGACTTGAGGAGTGATCACTTGAACTGCAATCAATTGCAAAGTCCCACTTTGCCATTATATTACATAATCGAAAAAAACCTCAAAAGCATTTGCACTGCCCTGCCACAAAAGGACCTGCTGACATCATTTCAGTTGTCCTCTCAGCACAGGTGAGGGTGTTGACAAGGACGAAGCTGGAGATCACTGCACAGGTCAGGCTGACTGTGTTAGAACAGCAGACTGGATGCTTTACAAAGAAAGTGTTGCTTGAAATGCTTGTTATTCAACCATTTATCAGATCAACTTCAAGGAGAGAGGTTCATTCGTTGTGAGGAAGGCTTCAGGACACCCAAGAAAGTCCAGCAAGCACCAGGACTGTCTCCTAAAAGTGATTCAGCTGTGGGATTGGGCACCACCAGTGCAGAGCTCGCTCAGGAATGACAGCAGGCCAGTGTGAGAGCATCTGATCGCACAGTGAGGCGAAGACTTCTGGAGGATGGCCTGGTGTCTAGGAGGGCAACAAAGAAGCCACTTCTCTCCAAGAAAAAAAGGACAGACTGTTAACCTGCAAAACTACAGATGTTGGTCTGCTGAGGACAAACCCCCTTTCTGATTGTTTCGGGTATCCAGGAAATCCAGCGCTCTGTCATGCCAACAGTAAAGAATCATTTGTGTGGGCTCACTCACCCAAGAACGCAGACCTGAAGGAAGAATGGTACCGAAACATCCTCCGAGAGCAACTTCTCCCAACTATCCATCATCAGGTTGGTGAAGAACAATGCCTTTGATGGAGCACAGTGCCATTAGTCATAACTAAGTCACTCTCTTAAAACAAAACATCGAAATTTTGGATCCATTGCCAAGAAACTCCCCAGACCTTAATCCCATTGAGAACTTGGTTAATCCTCAAGCGGTGGGTGGACAAACTAAAAACCCACAAATTCTGACAAACTCCAAGCATCGATTACGCAAGAACGGGTTGCCATCAGTCAGGATTTATCCCAGAAGTTGATTGACACCATTTGCAGAGGTCTTGAAAAAGAAGGGCCAACACTGACTCTATGCATAAACTCTATGCTGTAATAAACAATAAAAGCCTCTGAAATTTATGAAATGCTTGTAATTATATTTCAGTCCACCATAGAAACATCCGTCAAAAAGATCTAAAAACAGCAAACTTCCAAAAAAAAAAACAATAGATTTGTGTCATTTTTAGAACTTTTGGCCACGACCGTATATTTTCATCAGTTACATGCAAATCGATGTGCATCGTTCCGTAAGGAAATAAAAGTCTTACTTCCATGTGTCTTAGCCAAGAACCATTCAGGAGCCTTTCTTTTTTAAGAGTGTCCATAAGAGTCCCACTGTGTTTCACCTTTAAAATGCCTGGTGATGCTTTATTTTGATAGCAGAATCAGGAAAATCCACTGTAGATGCTTTGCAGATGTTTAACCCACCTAAGACACGTTCAACAAAACGTTGATTACATCCCAAAAATAAAAATTAACACTCGCTCTAACCTTAACCTCAACACAAAACTTACCCACAACACTATAAATCCTCAATACTCTCAATACTGACAGCACACCAGCAGGGCGGAGCTACTTGGGAAGAGTTGCTGATTGTATGATGTAAATGTGTGTAGCATGTGTGTTCTTCTAAAGGAGAAACAGTTTGGCTTTGACACTGTGGGAAAAATAGAAGCTGGCTATTTTTTCCGTCTTTAAAACCTGCCAAAAGTGATTTCGTCTCCTTTGTGGACATCAGTAGTTTATATTAAAATATGTAAAACTTGAAAAACTATACTAAAAAATCTGGGATCAATAATCATATGGTCAAATACAATTATTACCAAATTAGGTGAATTCTGTGCATGTGTGTGTGTGTGTGTGTGTGTGTGTGTGTGTGGAGGGGGTGTATGATAGTAACCAATAAATAACGCAGCCCTGGATGTCAGCAACTCAAAACATGTTCAGGTCAGTGAGATTGCAGTTCTGTGATGCAGCAGGCGTTCCTCCTCATTACAGGAAATGTTCCTTTGTATTGATTACAGACGTAACATGACTTTCTTTCTTTCTTTTTTTTTTTTAAACTGGAAAAGTGTTTGGAACGAGATATCATCTGCCACATCAAAGGATTCCCTTTAAATAAACAAATGACCAACTCAATCTCTTCATTGGGAACACGTGTGTCTGTCGAAGCTGGCGTCCTACAAAACCGGACAGACCAGAGAATTGGAAAACATCCGACTGGCTTTTCCCAGATTCACGCTACTATGAGGGCCTGAATTTACGTCTGTGTCCAAAATTAAAAACATTGCCCTTCGTGAGCCCACGCAATAGTCGATGACGTCAGAACCCAGGAGCAACACGATGTTTGATAGGTGAAAGCTCTGAAGGTGCTAATGTTCGCTGACTCACATTAAGTGGTCCATGTAGAGCATCGCTTCAAATGACTAATTAGCTTATTAATATAATAACGTTTTTTTTCAGAATGTTCTCCACCTTGCCTTTGTCGTAAAGTTCCGTGTTCTTCTGCTGAAACCAAATGCAGCTGATTTAAATTAATATTCATGGAATACTGCAGACACTCTTATCCGGAGAAACACACAAAAGTGCTTTTCTTTTGTCTCCTCAGAGAAGGTATTCTTATCTAGAACAAATATAGTGGAGTCCAATCTGCTCTTGAGCCAAGATGGGACTAGAAACAACCTGCTACCTGCAACCAAGGCAGACAGAAGCACTGGTTTCAGTAAAATCTGATTTCAACAAATAAAAACGGTGCTTGTGGACGAAGACTATACTGAAAGTTCTCCCAGGTTCAAAGATCTTGTGTTTTTTTGTCTGTTTCTGAGACCTAAATTAAAAGAGATTTAGGTATTTCTGTTCTTTATGGGCATTTGTGTGTTACACTGTTTATAAAACCTCAGGAGCTATTATTATTATTATTACTTTTATTGAATTGAATCATCATCAGACTTTGAAGGCAAGGAGTTTAAACTACAGAGAGCCAGTGAGGGGAACGTTATGAGTAAACTTAGCCATGTTTTGTATTGTGGATCAGTTGCAAAGGATGAATACAAGCATAGAAACACCAGCCAAGAGGGAGCTGCCATGGTCAAGCTTTGGAGCGACCAGAGATTGAAAAAGCCTCCCAAGAGTAAAAACGCAGAACAAAAAACCTGCATGACTGAGTCAGGTTTGCAAGGGGAATGATTACCGATCATCCAAAATTGCGATACAGCGTCAGATGGAATGACCAAAGGAGTTCTTGAAGGAAATGGCAAGATGACTGTTTGGATTCATAATTCTAGAAATGAGTCTTGCTAGAATTCGGCTACAGTTCGTGGGCTGCCATCCCTGATTAAAGGTCAGCCAAACATGCTGAGATTCAACTGGAAACCTAAGGTTCCAAAGGTTGGGAGGAAAGAACCGGCTAAGTGTCATCAGAGTAGCAGTGTTAGGAGAAGTCTTACATAACCATGAGAACGAGAGCGAAGAGAAAACAGAAGAGCCTTAGTTCAGAATCTACATGTATATTCTTTCCATGTTATTTGATACAATAACCAAGTAGGACTCGAATCACTTCAGGACAATATAAGTGACAGCGACTATAAATGTATCAGTGCAGGCAAAAAATGGGGTGTTGAGTTATTAGCTGTATTTCCAATAGAGGTTCTGGTACTGGTAATTAAATTTCCCCATTAATTGACCACATAAACAATTTCCAGAATCAGGTTTTCTGATTCTGATTCAGATTAATAAATTGGGTGTGGAAATATCATCCACATTTAGCTTGATATGAGACCTTGGCCCTTGGGACTTAACTGAAGAGATAAACGTAATTAAAACAACAGAACCTATTCATAAACAGAAACAGAACACTTTATCGATATTGGAGGAAGATGCTTATGCTATATAATAAAGAATGTCAAAATAAGGGTAAAAATACAAGCCCCCAGAAAATGCTCAGTTCTAAATGCACCATGTTATGAATTCAGTTTTAGTGTTGATTTGGACGTGGTGATGGCCTAGACACTTGCTGCTGGATCATGAGGTCATGTGTTCGAATCCTACCCTCCGCATACCACCACTGGGTTCCTGAGCAAGACCCTTAACTCCAGGTTGCTCCAGGGAGACTGCCCCCTGTAGGTAGGGAATGGAAGTCGCTTTGGATAAAAGCGTCTGATAAATGCTGTAAATGTAAATAAAATTTTTCATTACTGTTTTGAAAATGTCCAAGAATCGACTTTGGGTCACGGCCTACGACTAAGACCATGTTTTATTCGTGAAGCAGCTCTGCCAGCCATGCGGGAGTATTTTTATATGTTTGTTTACTGTCTCGTGTCCCTGAAGATGAACGCTCGTCTCCGTCGTACCCTACGACTTGGCTGGTATTTTGCTCCTCATAAGGGCACAGCTGGGGAATAACTACATGCAGCTCGGCTCATTTTCACACCACAGCAGCCCTGCCGTTCCCTCAGGCTGTTTAGACTTTTACATGCCATTTTCACCCAGACAGGTGCGGAGAAGACCCAGTCCTCCCAGCACGCAGGCTCTCACGCCTGGAGAACAGAGTGTGAGGCCGAGTCGGAGTCCGAGGCTGTTTCTGGTAGCCTCTTGAAGCTTCTGCCTTTGTTCACTGAGGATCATATTGTGACATGTTTTTAAAACAAAGGCGTGCTGAAACACAACCGCACGTTCTCCAGAGCCGAAGGAGGATTTAGCAAATTTGCAGCAGCTTTCAAAGCTGGACTTTGCGTCTGAAGCGATTATCTGGAAACAGGTGAAGTCAAATGAACCTCAACGTGCAAATCATTAAGCAGGGACTCACCCAGAAATGCCCAAACGGGTAGAAATTAGTTTATGAGCTAGAAGACAGCATGGCATAGCAAAAAATATATATTTTTTAACCCTTAAAACTCACAGTGCACCTGTAAAATCTGATTTCAACAAATAACTTTGGTTCTATGCAAAACAAAGTTTCAACACAAGCGTCAACACAAACCAGGGCAGCTTCCATAGAGCCGTAATGCTGCATGATGACAATTGACCATTTGTTGTGGTTCCAGCACGGACCCGTCCCGCTCGTGTTCTAAGGGTTAATTACATTTGTATGTGTGGAGAACCGGACAATAACCGTGCCCTTTGTACGAGTGTGGGCTGATGTATTCCCTGGTGTTCAGAAACACAAAAATTGTAATGTTTTTGGAGCTTGGAATCCACATTATGAATTCTCTCCAAGGCAACATTATCCACTGACCATTAGCTTGTCAGGTTTGAGTATGGACATTTCCAAATCCGCACACACACACACACACACACACACACAGCAGGGAGGATGCCTTTTGTAACACGGTGAGGGATTTCATTCTGGAATTTCATAAGCCTTTTTTTTCCTAGAGGAGCAAATTAAGCACTGAAACACGGGGAAACGCCTCAAAACGCTGTTTGGGTATAAAAGAGCCTTTATGTGTGTGTTTCTCTTTCTGGACGGCTTTCGGGAGCAATATGGGTCTGTGAATCATCCAAAACTGGGGCGGAAGTTCAGCAACCTTTCCGACGGGCCCTGCGTTTACAACATCGCTGGTTGTCATGGTGACGGGATGAGTTTGACACCTTGGAGAGGTTGAACTTCCTGGTGTGTCTGAGCGAGCTTTTTCCAAATGGGACACAGACTCTTGCCTCCAAACAATCCTACACTCGTCGGAATGAGGTCAGTTTCTGTGTGGGAAGCAGACTTTCCACACTGAGGCCAAATCAATATGATGATCACTTAGATCCTGTATTGTATTTTAGTAATGAGCTGACGGAGACCAAGAGCTAGATTCTTTGTGTATGAGGTATTTGGTCCCATGACGTACCCCCCAACTCCCTCCAGGTAAAAAAAAAAAAAGTGAAATTTATGATGTAGAGCTAAAGTTTTACGTGTTTTCATTATTCCAATTATAACACTATTTGTCAGCAAGATGGTACAAAAGTGACGTAGGTAGATCACGTGGGTGTTTTGCCGCGAGTGCTGCTCAGCGCGCTCCCAGCGTGTTTGTATCTCTGTTTTAGC
>JBBPCY010073293.1:0-10418 GCA_037974405.1 Brachyalestes nurse | reverse complement strand
GGAGGAACCGAGGAGGAATCTGGAACCAAACCTGTGTTCTCCTCACCAGCTCACACAGTATCAACTACTTTTTACATCACATCACTTTTTACTTTCGAATACTTTTACTGCCTTCTTGTTTGTATTTATACTGATGTTAACTTTGATAGCAGAAAAATGGCTTTGAACAATTTGCGTAAGGGCCTTTCACAGTGAACTGTATAAAATGTGTGGGTGTGTAATTATATAGAGGTAATTAATAGGCTGTAAATGAAAGTAATAAATGCTTTTGCCTTTTCTCCTTATCTGTTCGTTGACACCTGTCAGAGCTGTCAAGTCTAATGAGTGATGCATGACTCTCTTCTCTTTGTTACCCGGTTCATGAATGTAAAGAGTTTTCACAATCTTAAAAATGAGGACAAAGGATGTGTTCTTGTCAGGTGCTCAGCAACAAATGGTCTGAAGTGCTTGAGAACCTGATAATGTCAGTAATCACTGCATGAGCATTCCATTATATTTAATGTAATACGGAAGAACTGTAGATTGCTCAGTAAATAATCTATTGAGTGAAGCTTCACTTTCTTAAAGGATTTATGCTCTTGACTCTCCTTCTTTCATACATACAGCTTTCCTTGACGGCCGTCACCCTTAATTTTTAATTTTATTTTATTTTATACCTTTATTTAAAACAGGCAAAACAGATTAAGAACAGATTTCTTATTTACAAGTGTGGCCTTGTGAACTACACACTGTTCCCAAACATTTCACAAGATGTTTAATCTGTCTGAATGTAGTGAGTCCCCTTTCTTTGACTTAAAATGGGTGGCCAAAAAGGTATTTTTTGCCCTATTCTCTGCTAAAATTCAGTGGATTCTACCACAGAAGAAACTGAACAGAAATAATTGGCCATAGTCTTTTGTCATGCAGTTTTATTTAACCTTCATTTAACTTAGTATTGCTTTAAAACTGATTTAAAACTTTACTTTCCATTTACTACTACTGCTACTACCATGACTACTGCTATTAACAAAAATAAAAATAAGACTAATATTTGTTGTTGTTGTGATTTAATTCTTTATTTTTAGATCATCATAGAAAACAAAGTTCAAATGATGAGGAACTAAAAACTTAGTTTGCATAAATAAGATAACACTTATGCAGGAAAGAGGAAGAGGGAAGAGGAAGGAAGATAACATGGTATGACATAAGATCCACACCTGTGTAGAAGATTTATCATAAAAGATTTATTATAAAAAACTTTTACTCAACCTCTGAATGCATGCACAATAGAGAGGTTCTCCTTTTGAGTATTGGTTCCCCTGAGTGGTTCTTCTTTAGGCTCTTAGGAAGTTTCTCCTGAAAAAACATTATATTAATTAAACTGCTTTACAGAAAGCAGCCACTGGCCTAGATTTGCAAGATTCTGAATTTTTTGTATTGAACTATAGTGTTTGCAGGCCCCAGTAAACCATGGTGGTACTGCTAGGATTTTTTCATAATTTAGACATGTAATAAAAAGTAACTTTAAGTAAATAAAACCTTTTTAATGTTATTTCTGAGTTTTATTTTGACTATATTATATATTGTTCTTGTCTCTGTGTCTCTGTGTGTCGGTGCAGGCGTAGCATAATCAGTTTCCTGATTTCTGATTCGGTTGTTGTTGTAAAACAGTAGCATAAGTTTTTCCGCATGGTATTGCCTGAACTGGCAAAATGCATTCTAGTCATGTTTAAATTTTAAGTGCAAGTCAGCATGAAATTAATCTATATTAATAAATCTGAGGAAATCTGCTTCAAAAATGAAAACCTACATCAGAGATACAGTATTCTAAACAAAACATTCTTATAAAGTGTGAAGTGCAGTTATATGTATATGTATATATGTATATTTATTTTAACACATATTTATTCAAACATTCAAAAAACTTATTAGATTTCACCATGTATTTTTCATTGCATAATGAGAATTATGGCAAAAAAATCCAAATTACACAATTTTTCTCTGGCCCCAGATGGGGTCAATAGGTTTGGGGTCAAGACATGCTTGGAGTCCAAATTTTGCTTCTTTAGTAAATCTCTAGAGCGAGGAGATTCATGTTGCTAACAAGTCAATAGTAACCAAGTTGTTTCCTGTAAAACATCCCTAAAACCTCTCTTAACCTGCTCAAACCACATCCACAGGATGATGTACTGTGAGCTGCAAAAATGATCAAAATGTAAATTTTTACATCGAAATCTGTGGGTTTTCACACAAGAGGAAGAGTTTCCACAAAGTTCTTCAGAGATCAGTGAAGCTGATCCATTATCGGTTTTTGAGAAATAAAAAGGAATTTCTGCATTTGTATGTTTTCTCAAACCTAACACTTAAATCTAACATTTAGAAAGTAATCAAACCCTTCATGGGGTTAGATGTTTTAGAGGACGGAGAGTGGAGGATGACCCCCTATGGCATCAGATCAATACAAAAACTACAGCGCGCAAAATGGCTTGTTGCAAAAATTTCGCTCTGGTAAATTACAAAGTCGCGAGCGCAAATTTGAAACTCAAGAGCACAAAATGAAGAATAGAGTGCGCAGTTGTGATAATACTGAAGGCAAACTGTATTTTTCCTCTCTATGTGTTAAATGAGTCGATTATCGACAAGCAGCTTTTTTGCTCGAGTGAGATTTCTACACCCGGGGCATTGGCCGTTTCTGCCTGCGAATCCCATTGGCCGATGGCTCCTGGTTTTGTGATTGGCTAAAAAGAAGTTCCCACAGAAAACCCAAAGATCTCGGAGGAAAGCATGAAGGTAGCACGTCCTGAAAATTCTTGCTTGTTTTTCTCTACCAATTGGCTGCAAGTCCACCCCTGTCTGTAGTGCTGCTCCGGGTCTATTGTGTAACTGACGCCACCAACATTAAACCCTTACATACAAGGGGGCTCTGGACAGGCTGTAGCCGACCTAGAAGCACTTTTTTCACTCCTAATGGTTGACAGGCCTGGTTATAGGTGAAAGCCCCCTCTTCTGAAAACTTCCATAAAAATGACTAAGTCCAAATTCGTTTGAATGGCATGAGGAGAACCAGGCCTAATCACCCAGGCGAGTAAACCCAAAAAATGCTTCCCTGACCGGCTACAGCCTCCGATGAAAAGAACCATAAAATGACTACCGTAATGACACTAGTATCACCGAAAAGCGCAGCTTCTCTGCTTTCGGAAACCATTGGATTTTTTTATATTGCGTGAAAGGTTCAAGAGTTACGGTAATTCAAAAAAATATATTGAAAAACCTGTCTGCGGAGACAGCTTCGGTTTGAAAGCCTAACATGGAACAGGAAAAATACCACCGTGTAATCCACAGTGGTGGAGGAAGTACTGAAAGTAGAAGTAGAAGTGCTACATCAACAATCTTTCTTAAGTAAAAGTACTAAGTACTTACTTCAAAATGTACTTAAGTAAAAGTACTCACACAATGGATAAACTAGTTTTATCCTACCGTGTTAAAGAAATAATGAAGCTACACTGGTGTGATTTCTGTATGTCAACATACATTTCACTAGATGTATCATAACATGTCATAACAGACCCAAAAGCGTAGCATACCGTAGCATAGCTTACCTTTTGTCACACCACCAGTCAGCAGCCAGAGGCTTCTATAGTATTGGGACTTTTAAGTTGACTGGGGGTGTGGCAGCTAAATAGGCCAGGCTGGCCGTTAGTTTAAAGACAAATAAGTTTCACCTGTTTTGAGTTCTGTTCTGTTTAAAAGCCCTGTTTGTTTCACATTTCCTTCGTCCACTCACCCTCACGCTCACTCTTGTCCTGCCCTGCGTTTTGGAAACCTCTGCTTTTGTTTTAGTTCTGTGTTCTTTTTGGCCATCGTGCCAGTTTATGTTCTGGAGTATAAATGAAGTGAGACGAAGTCATTTCAGGAGTCTGGGTGTGTGCCATCTTACCTGAGCCCCCTGACCAGGATGTGACAGTCCTGGATCATTTTTATGTTTTGTTAGAGTCATAGAAAGCTCCCACTTGCTGACTTCCCACTTGTTGGTTTGTATCTCCATTATTTATTTAATTATTTTTTAAGTGACAGTAAAAAACAATGGTTTCTTTTTTTTTTTTACCAATCAAAAAGCAATGATGCAGTCAACTGTTGGCCTCATATGGAAAAACATTCGATCCCGTGGACAAGCCCCATGAGGTTCATCTACAGATACGTTTTGAAATGGTTTTCTCATGGCTGTCACACATATACACACATACATCCCAGCCTCCCCACCCCCAACCAACACACACACACACACACACACACATGCCTGTACATGCACACAAAACTACCCAGGGCCACAGGCAGACCTCTGTTGTGCTGTTACAGTGTTGCCATCAGTTTGTATGTTTTTTTTCTGTTTGTGTGGTTGGTTTTTGTTTTTCAGATGAAGCAGTCGTACTGTCAGGTGCAGAAATTGTTCTTTGGATCTTTTCTTTGTCTTTCCCTTTCTCTCACTCTCTCTGTTGGCCTTAATTGCACAATTAAATAATCAAATAAATAAATAAATAAATAATTTTCAGGTAAAAAGAGGGGCTTATAATGAATTGTTAAAGCTCTACTTGGGAAGGCAAAGATGTCTGACCCATCATGGCATCCTGCTTCACATCCTGCTTGCTAAGCTGCTGGACATTAAACGAAATGGTTTCCTCAGAAGAATCTGACCACCTCTGACCCTGTGGTCAGACAGGGGTGCCCATTTGGAGAGCTCTTCTTCATGCTGCGGTGACTGACATGGCCTGTGATGCTGGTGGGAGGAGCTGTGTGGTCAGGCAGAGATACCAGAGAAAGAGGAATAGACTAGAGAGAGACGAGGGTGTAGAGACACATATCCACAGAACTGCTTCAGGTCATGAAGGCCAACATCGTTTCAGTTCAGCAAAAGGTTTATTGAACTAAAAATGAAGGTTTTTCTCATCACCAGCCCCTTCCTCACTTCAGGTCAGATATTCTTTATTCATTCCTTTATTTTTTGGTCTTAAAGCAGTGGTTATAAATTTGATGTGTGTTTTAAAACTGGTAGACAGTGACAGCACTGACAGTATTTGACTTTGCCGAGCCTGACTGTGTTACTGAGCCCTGAGGAGGTCCGTTTTTTTGTAGTCGCTGTTGAAAATGATTTCTGTATTTACTGAAACCAGAATGACTGCGTGAACAGTTGTGAAAACTGTGAAATGTGAGGAGACTTTACAGAGAGTCTTCTATGGTATTTTATGCCAGTTTGTTATAATTTAACACAGCAGTGCTTAAATTTGTTTTTATTAATGAAGAAAGAAACATTTTATTTTTATTAACAAGGGAGAGAAAATCGGTTTAAGAGAATTAATTAATAATAATAATAATAAAATGTATTTATACTGCCCTTTACATTTTATAAAGAAATCTCAAAGTGCATACAGATAAAGTAACATTGAGAGGAGTAAGACATTAAATATTAAAATTCATGGAAATTTGTTTCTATCACAATTAAAACAATATTCACAATTGAATCTGTAAAATGCACAATGGAATTATTACTTTTCACATTTAACTGAAGTGTTATTTTTTTAAATTGTTTTGGGTCTGTGTCTCATGATACCATGCAGAAATCTCAATGGGTCTTTTCCCTTTTATTCAGCTTGATTCAGTTTGTTGATTAAACGTCTGTGAAGCTCAAACAAATAATGAAATAAAATAAACGTGAAGCATGAATGAAGCTATGAAGTAAAAACATTAACTCATTCATAACCTTGTTAATAACCTTTTATAGTGCTTTATTACTGCATAATATACATTACATATTTATAATCCGTTATTAATGCATTATAATGTTTTATGAGTACATTCACAGATTCTTAATAGGCTTGGCAGGCATGACAGTCAACAAGAAAGAGATGAGAATTGAAGTTCAGAATGGGAACAAATTGAAGTCTTGATGATGTAAACACACAGAAGCTGCTGAAATGCTGAACTATAGTTTATATATTTATTTATGACTGACAGATTTTCAGAAGACAGAAACAATGGAAGTTTTCCTATGAGAGACCGTCACCATCACTTGCAGCTATTCAGTTAAAAGGAAAGATCTGCAAATGGGTTGGTTAAAGGATCTGGTGAGTACTAGAGTCCCAGAGAGGTAAGATCTCCATCTCTGAGAAAAGAATATCTCAGTGTGGGAATCAGAGATATGAGAGAAGAAAATGGAGGACTGCATTCTTTTAAAAGACGGAATCTCTAAGTTACAGGTGAGATCCATTTACTCTGTGAGTGTTCCTGTGTGTGTAAGTACAGTACTGCACAAAAGTCTTCTGAAAAAAAGGAATCTGAGAAAATTATTCGTAAACCTGATTTTTTGAGCATTAAGTTTTAATAAATAGTGTGAGGACGATCGGCTGGAGTAAAAACACGCGACAGACCAAAATCTGTGGTTCAACAACGGTGAGTTTTTAATTTCTATACAAACAGAGGTGAGGCTTGGTGAGGGTAGGGAAGTGAAGTAGTGACTGAGGTGTGGGAGTGTGCAGAGTCTTCCTCACAGCGGCTCGACATTCTGTGGGCTGGCACCGCGGGGAAGAAGGCTGGGGTGCATTGAGGACCTGGCGACTTCCTCGTGTACGTGGGAGTTCCTCAGGACTCGAGTCTGGATGCAGAAGAGCAAGTCTCAGCTTTGATTTCACACCCCCTTGTGTTCTTCTAAAACCTTTTATACCCGCCGCCTTCCTTATTGACGGTGAGCCAGGAATCAGCCGCAGCAGAAGTTTGCTGTACAGTTTTGAGGTGGCATCTTGTGCGCTTGGCTAGAAGATGCCTGAACGTTCTTGTTAAATGTAAGATTGAAAACAATTCTACATTTTTGCCTCCATCGGTGAAAACATCAACAAAACCAGGAACACCTCCAGAACCGGAGCAGCAAGTCACAGAACCCCAACAGCAGCATCAGAAGAAGTCACGTATAATGAAGAACGTTTTAGTACGTGTTTAGTCTGTTACTGTAACTGGTTTTATGTAAATACACTAAGACCTGTTTTAGTACTTAGTTTATTACATGTTTTTTTTAAGGTGTATTGCACAGGAACATATCAACATCATCTGATGAAGAACATTCTAGTAAGAACAATTTATTCATTATTTATTACCCTCTATTTTATTTGTGAACATTTAAAAACTTCAGTCTTGCATTCTTTTAGCCCAGCATAAATCTAAAGAAACTAAATAAAGCTATGTTAGAAGAAAAATCCGCTTAAAGCACCTTTTTGCCATTTAAGGCAGCAACAAATGGGCCAAAGCTGTATTGCCTACATATGATATACATTTGGACATATGTAGCCTACCATTTTGGCCTAAAATTGGGTTTAACCCTAATTTGGAACAAAGTTATGTTGTGGTTCCTGGGGTTGGATGAAAACGTTAAATGTGGATCATCCCTTGTTTCCTGTGGTAATACTTCTGTATATTTTTATAAAATAATTTCGTAAATTCTACTTGACTAACCGTACCTTTAACCTCAACCTCAACCCAAAACCTTAACCTAACCGTCACCCAATTTGAAAAATGTCAGTAATGCTAATGCTGCTAAAAAGGAAATCCAACACTCACTGATTACCATTATTCAAACTATATCTATCTACCTGATGACTATCATTTATTAGCAACATTAACACTTCTTGGAACCAGGAATGTTGCAGGACTTTATTCCAGACAATTTGAGCTGGCATCACTACAACAGGTCTGGCAGCCTGCAAAGGACCTGAGTGAGACCTTATAATATAATTGCCTTGTTGCAATTTCCCACCTCATTTCTTCTACACAGTCTTCTCTGGCTGTGGGACATTAGTTTCCAGAACTTAACTGTAATCATTTATTCTCTGTACCCCAACATCATAACTGGGGATATCACTAAAATCTCTGATCATTTCGCCAGTGAGGCCTTCTGTTAAGGAGATTAACTGATGAGTTGAATACAGTGTGATGGGGGGGAAACCATGATAAGAGCCATACACTCCTACATAATTATTACAGCATCAGGGATGTGTGGTTTACATTGGCATTTCTTATTCACTTCACTAACTTTGTGTAATTTTGAATCTCACATGTTTAAGTTAATTTAAACGTTTAAATACAAGATTTTTCTGTAACTTTGTTCTCAAAAGTGCTGAAACACAACCTCTCACATCACTGTTTTACATATGGTGGGACTTGGTCTGTGAAGTGATAATCCATATACAGGTCAGAGATCATTCAGAATTGTTCAATACAAACAAGGCATAATCCAAGAAACTGGAAATTACGTCAAATTTGGCATTTCCAAATGCAGTTAAGTATTCTAATATTTGTTCTTGAAATAAAACCTTAAAATAATATTTTAGGCTCATAATTAAGCATCACGTTAAGCATATTTGAGGCTGCAGTTCCAAATATATCCAGGAGGTGGACTAAATACAGGCTGAAACGTACAGGTGCGTGTCTAAAGAGATGATGTCTGTGTGGGGGGTGGGGGTGTAAGACACTGCTGGAGTAAAATAAGTTGTTGACCTCACAGTGGTTTGACTCACTATGGGTTGTTTTGTTTTTCTGTGCTAAAGAACGATGTTAAACAAAAATTGATGTTTTGGATGATTCTCTGCATTAGCAGTAATATTCCTGTAGTGTCCTGTTATTACTACTACTACACCTACTACTACTACTACTAATAATAATAATAATATGTTTTATGGTTGTTTGTGAGATTCCAATTAGATCTCCTCAAAAAAGTTCCAGATCTGTTCCTCTTTGATAAACAAAGACAGATAAAGAGTTGCCTCAAATGTTCTATTAATCAGTCCTCTTAACATCCTATGAATACTTTACATTTAATAGAGTGCACTGTTTGTTTACTCATTTTTGTGTGAAAGGCGTGGGCTATCAAGAAGAGCATCTGTCAAAGCCGTCAGAGAAAGAGGAAGCAGCCTAAGACAGCAGAGCAGAACGAGAGGCAGAAAAAGGTTTTAACAGACCGACAGTATCTGCGACGCTCAAGTTGAGAATGAAGATCTTCGTCATTACTCTCAGCCTGATCTCAGGTTTGAATTCTCTATAATTAACTAATTATTCTGTTCTGAGATTCTTTTACACTCTGCAAGTGTCTTCAGTTAATTGAGGTCACTGAGGTATACTTGCCATTTCCTTTCTATTGGCAGGTATGGTGGGCAGCACTGATGTGATTGGCTACTCTAGGGGTAGTGTTATTGTGATCATCAAGGAGTGGCAGGACTCATTCAGCTTAGGGCAAATTTGCAGGTCAGCAGAATCTGGCTGTGGCAGAAGAGTTTACTCTTACACTCAGAATGACGTTGTTCATGAAGGAAGGATTTCACTGTATAAGAAAACAGAAACGTCCCTCACAGTGTTTATCAGAGAGCTGAAGGCACAGGATGCTGGGACTTGGGAATTTGGAGACAAGCATTATTGGCGTCTGGAGATGAATCTGAAAGTCCTAAACGGTAAGGATGTTTGGCTAAAAGTATAAAAATGTATAACCATGCCATTCCACCGGATCTATTTACCAAATTATCCATTTGTTGATTGACAGATTCTTGTTGTGTGAAGTCAGTGACAGTGACTGGGTATCTGGAAAAGAATGTCATCATCAGCTGTGACTATGCAGAGGAGCATAAGAAAAAATTTAAGTATTTTTACAAACTGGAGGGTCACTCGGCTGATATGCTTATTTATGCTCATCCTGGATCAACATACTGGAAGAACGGCTTTTATATCTCTGATAATCTACATTCAAACACTTTCACCATCAGCATCAGAGATCTGAAGGATGTGGATGCTGGAGTTTACTTCTGTGCCATAGGGATCTTTGAACACCCAAACACCTTCAGCTCCACGATCAAAACTGTACATTTGCGTGTTACGGGTGAGGAGTTGAACCTTGACTATTAGAGCTTTAGACTGGACTATTCAATACAAAATCCTCTTTGCGATTGCTAATTTTTGCTGACATCTCTATGGGATTTCGAACACTATGTTACCACTAAGCTAATGGCAGTGCAGCAATGTTTAACACTGACATCTAAAGCTTGTAAAAAGCTTTGTAAAGCCAGTAAAATAGATTATGTCTGACCTTGTTTGTAGCAGTCTTACAGTGACTCTTTCAGTGAGGAGACCTGGCAATGACTTTTGCAAACATCATTATGCCTTCTCTGAAGTCCTGCATGGTGTTTTTGCTTTAAAATTGCTTTATTTACTTTCCACTGACTGATGTGTTTCACGAAAAATGTAACAGGCATTTAATCTGACAGGTAAAAAAAGTTCGTCCCAAATTACTGGCCTGTTAGGGGGTCGCATCATGGTAAAGTGCAAACACCCAAAAGAAACAGCCAAGGCCAGATTCTTCTGTAAGGAATCACAAGGAGAATGTAAGGAGAGGACTGGCGTCAGGGTTCAGA
>JBBPCY010073292.1:0-10418 GCA_037974405.1 Brachyalestes nurse | reverse complement strand
AAGTCTCAAGTCGTTGAGGGCAAGTCTAAAGTCAAGTCACAAGTCTTTGTTTGTGCGACTTAAGTGCGACTCGAGTCAGACTTGTGTCCCCATCTCTGTGTGTACCTCACTATTTTGCTCACAACGGCAATTTTCTGCCATGGTTCTTGTCCCATCCAGGAACCACCTGATGGCCAAGTGGCAAGGCGTCAGTCTTGTAAACCGAAGATCACCGGTTCGATCCCCGTTCCTGCCTTTTGGTAGACGTTTGAGGAGACCATCGCCAACTTGCTCCAAAAGAAGCACCCATAGATGGAAGGAATTTCTCTGTGCATTCTTCACTTTGTCTTTGACTTGTAGCCTATCCACTTCAACGGCATAGGAATAGGACATACCCTGTTTGAAGTAAGTCACCTCAATAAAAGAGGGATATTTGAGGGGAACTCCGCCAACTAGCTCGAAGAGAAGCGCCCATAGACGGAAGGAAATTTAACGCCCTTTCTTCACATTTTTTCGGACTTGTAGCCTATCCAACAGGTGAGCCAGATGAAAATGGGTCATCACTTGTTGCTAACTAGATCAATATTTTTCCCTCTGAAAAGTGGTTGGTGTGGGTAGAGAACAGTTTTGGCAATGCTATTTTTTGTCTATTCTTGTACTTGTTAGTAACGCTCCAAACACGTCTATACCCATCAACAATATTTGGAGTGAGAATAAATTGTATATTTTTATTTACAGGATCATATCTTTAACTTCAATTGAATGTATTAATGTTCTTAGTAAAAGAGAAGCAACTTCCTTACTTTAATTTTATTTTAAGCAAATCAGAATTAATATTACAGCTCATAGTGCAGATCAAACATTTAATATTTTTGAATAAATATTGAATTCCTCTCTGGTTGAGTGGTTAAAGGTGACCCAAGGCAAAAGAATCAACATTGCGTTTGGTTTGGGTATGAGGTGAGTGGCTCTTTGCCCTGAGCATTTAAAGTAGTTTTACTTTCATTCTGACTGCACATGAAAAACAAGCTTATCTGATTTCTCAGAAAGCACACACTAAACATAAATGTGTGCACTATGTTTGAAGTATTAAAAGTCTGTTTAGGGAAGGGCCTATGATGGCCTTGCAGAATGTGTTCTGTGCTGATACACTACCAGTCAAAAGTTTTGGGACATACTGAGATTTTGTAAATGTCCGTTACTCACTTAATAATTATTAAAAATACACTCACTAATATTTGCTAACAAATAAAGGTGCAGTATGTCCAACGTTCTTTTATTACCCAGAAAATGCCATATTTTTTATTCATAATTTTATTGAATTACAAAAAGCCTCCTTAAATACCTAACACTCGTCTGGTGACTCACATTATCATGTGAGTCACCAGACGAGTGTTAGGTATTTAAGGAGCTATTTAGTGCTGAAACAGTAACGAGTGCATTTAAAGTTAAAGGACAGTCTAGAATTTGACTCACCAAAAACCAGTTAATAGGAGTCAGACCTGTTACAGATTCTTTCATCTTAGAAAGGAAACTTGTGACATATTTTCATTTATAGTTGTTCACTTAACAACTTTCCAGTGTTTAACAAGAATACAAATCTACAGTTTCTGAAATCAACTCGTGTTTAAAATGTACTGTATATATTGTATACATGCATACGTATACATTTTACACAGTATATAGAGGTTATGTTGAGTATTGTTTCCACAACGTTTTCAATGCTGTTTTAATTATGAGCATTTTTTAAAGGAGGATTTATTTCAAAAATAGACTGCGACACTGTCAGGAAGTGACACGATTGAAAACAGTGGTTTAACTTTTTAAATAAAAAGCCATAAGAACATGTTATATGGAGTCCTGAAATCAGCTATGTCCCTACAGGGTCTGAAGATGAACTCTTACCAGTGATGGGGTCAGTCCCCTGAAAGGCACGTTCAGTGCTGAGAGTGAGTGCAGATACTGGCGGTGTTACGCACTGCGCATTAAAACACAGGGTAGTGAAGTGTTATCCTGGCACAAAAAAGCCCTAAAGCGTGATCACAGCACGTATTTTGATGACATTGTATATTGTGATGGCTGTACAAAAAGTCGCGAGACCAGGCTCAACTCTCCCGTTTCATATTGAAGTACATAATATATCACAATGAACAATAAGGTTGGTTTTAAATCTATTTAAAGCACCTAATTGGACCCTAGTAGCCATGTTGTACCTTTAAGGGCACATTTACAGCATCTCAATTCACTCACTGGTTCCAGACAAACTAATTTCACAAAAGGCTGCCCTGTAAAATGATAACTGGCTGAGAACACTACCCGGACCAGGCGGCTCCTTGTTTGTAGCTTGGGGATTAACATTTAGCCTACCTGAATTTGTATTTTTTCTTTTTTTTAAGACTCCTCTGATGGAATCCACTTAGCAATAGACAGAGTTCAGATATCTGTACATGTCTCGTGAATTGTTTTGTCAGGAATGACAGACACTTCCTCATACTCAGCGTGTCCCAGATGATCTCACTAATGAATGAGAGTGTAATCACATAATATAATGTACTTTTGCAAGGAAGTAAATCCTTATAAGATATAAATGAGTTTATGATTTGACGTTCAACACACACTCACACACACTTCTTTTGCTTGTCTTCCTCCAGTGAAACTATAATAAAATAATAAAATACCCATGTGTTTTTTTCTCCTTTAAAACGCTATGTCTAATTTGGCCCTGTAATTGCTTGGACAGGTTCCGCACCCCACTGTTAAACATGAGCTACTTAGATAGATAGATGGATTGGTGGATGGATGGATGGATGGATGGATGGATGGATGGATTGAGCTCTAAGGGGCCAGTGGTGGCCTAGTTGGGCAGCTGGTGCTCTAGTTTTTAGGGAGTTCACCCTGTGGTCAGAAGGTTGTGAGTTGTGAGGGTCACCACTGAGGTTCCCCTGAGTAAGATACCGTCCCCACACACTGCTCCGCGGGCCCTGTGTACCTGGCTGCCTGCTGCTGCGAATGGGTTAAACTTAGAGAAAGTATTTTGTGCTGTTCACACTGTGTGCCTTGCTGTGGTGTGTTCATGAATGACAAATGGACACTTTACACTTAGAGACCACCAGGCTGATATTCATTAGGTCCTAGATATATCTCTGAGACTCTGATGAATATCAGCCTGGTGGTCTCTTAGACTAACAGTAGCTGGTCAGGTAGTGGTGCCCAACAGTTTAAAAAGGCATTTAGTCTTCATGCTGCCCACTAGTGGAACCAGCTCCCCTGGAGTTCAGGTCTGGTCCAACAGGTATCAGTTTTAAAAAGAAACTAAAAAAAAACACCACTGGTTTCTGTTACCTACAGTCAACCAGTTAAGATTTGCATGGTATTCTCACATTTCTTTTCCTTTTGTTAAACCTACTTTACTGATCTTAAATGTTACTTTTATTCCATATAGATGTTATGGGTACTTTCCTTTTATGCTTTTATGCTTGTCTCTGAAAAGCTCACTGATTGACCTCTGTAAATGATAATCTGCTGTACAAATAGACCTGCCGCTGAAGTCCTATAGGCCCTTCAGTCTGAAAGTGCTTGAGATGAAATGTGACAGTGACATCATCCACATCCGTACATCACTATACAGTAATGACGGGAACTTCCACGACTTTATGAATCACTCGCCAAACACTGGGCCTCCTTTACACCCCGCCATAATCCGGACTCCACTGCTGCTTTAACTATCAAAATGTAACAGTTGTTAGTTGAAGAATTAGCTCATTAGATAGAAGTTAGGAAGTGACATGATTGACATGAAAACGTAATATAATTGTAATGTGGATCACTGACAACTGACTCTTGTCCAGCATGATGTACACACATCCTGTCTAACATTCCAGGGAGCACGTGATTCTTCCTTTCTAACAACAATGCGAGTGACGTCACATACAGTACTGCAGAGAAAATGATCCTTAAAGGCTGTTTACTACTGGGCAGTAATGTTAAGTTTTAACACATTAATATTACAAATATAAACAACATTATTACAGTAAATTGAGGTTTTATGTATGCCAAAGTATTTGCTTAACTATTTCCAGACCTCTTTCCTCATGAAACCCCAGCATTACCTGTAGCTCCATCAAATACCCAGGCTGGCTCTTTTTACTTCATTCCATTGAATTAAGTGTGTTGCTTATGGAATTTTGTAAATCTGCACAGTGACTGGAGGCATCGAGCAGAAATCTGGAACCAAATCAGAGTTCTAACTGCTTTCTTGTTTTGTTTTTAATGTGTTTTTTTTTTGTTGCATTTATTCTAATGTTCACTTGCACTTTCGCTGGCAGAAAGAAACCCACTGCTGATATAAATGGCTGTAAACAGTTTGCATAGCTGCCTTAGACATTTGCACAGTACTGTAACACCCCACTATGTAAAATGTATCATACGAAATGAAAATGTATTATATAGTCTTAGTAAAGGGCTCTTAGATACTGAGACGGTGGTATGGAAGATGTGAGACGCATACATATGCTGTATATATATATATAAATGTGTATATATATGAGAGTCGGTCTATGATATATAAATATACACACACACACACACACACACACACACACACACACTTCAGACTTCTGGTTCCCATCAGTCACTAAGCTCTGAACGACTCTGGTTCCACTCTGATGATGTAATTATGCTGGAATGTTGGAAAATGTTCAGGAAATCTTGCTGCGGCTTCTTTAAAAAGTTGCGCAACGTTACGCCATTCCCGAGGCGTTTTTCCGCCTTTTTATCTGAAGGGGAGACTGTGGGAAAACACGTCCAGGGAGTGGAAAATCACAGAGGAGAATTTCAGCACTGGAATCAGCACTTCAGGATTTCAGGACAAAACGCCGGTCTTTTTTTTACCGGACAGGTTTTCTCCGGACAGCGTGCTGTTTACAGTGTGACTGCAGCCGCTCCGGGGTAAATCTAAATCTAACTCACACATTCTTTTTTAGAGGTCAGAAATAAACAGCAGGCTGTGTGTGAGAGCTCTGACAGTCTGAGTACAGTAGGAACGTTAATGAGGTGGTCACGTGTGTTTACCCAGCCTCACTATCTCCGTCTGGAATAGCAGGTATGGGAATGTCCAGCCAGGCAGTGGAAAAAACCCTGTCTGCTGCTGTTTATTATACAGTTGGATGCAAAAGTTTGAACACAAATGGTCAAATTACACAATTTGTTGATTTTTGTTCGTGTAAAAAGGAAGTTAACAACACCTCTGCATGTCACAAACTTAAATAAAACTCATTTTTATTGACACGTATTTGCTGTATTTACCATACTGAGAAAATGAAAGACATGTCTTTTACTTTCGCTTCTCTTTCATTTTTAAAAAGATCTAAATAAGAGTTTTTCAATTATGAGTGTGAGACTGATGCAAAACCTTAATCTTTCCCTTTTAGTGCTACTACAAGGTTGATTTTGATGTTTGTTTGATAGAACTCTATTGTTGTAAAAGCCAGGCTCTTCTTCAGTTTCTTCACTGACTGAGAGACATCAGCTTCAAACAGGACCTGTGGCAGAGTTCTCACGCAAAATAGATCAACACCACTTGCCTAACAGGTGGCAGTTCTTTTACTGAAACTTTAATTTCTCCAGACAAACTTTTCTGATTGAAGCTACACTTGTAGTTGATTGATTCAATTTTTTTGAATCAATCAACTAAAAGTTTTTCAGGATTTCATTGGTCCTCCAGACTTTCGCAGTTCTTCTTAACTTTCATTTCTGACTGACATTTCAAATTATGAAAGTTACAATCAGAACGTGTTTATATTTTGTCTATTTTTGTGTATATCTGTAATCTACACTAAATATATTGACTAAATTTCCATCTTCCAGTTTATTTTCTGCAGTGTGACCCTTGACTTAACCCAGTGGTTTACCTTTAATCAATCATTAATCAGGTTCAGTTAGAGACTATTATGGCTGTTTTTTTCAAGGTTGTCTAGGAATGAACTCTGTAAAGTCTTTTTCCAGCTCCTGTCCTGCCGTACATGTGCCATGCAGGTGGACATACTTGAAAAGGCGTTCCTGCAGTAGATGTTTTTCTCATATCTGCTTTTATGAAGTGAACCCGACATACAAGATGGGTGACATTTTGTCAGATTTGAACCTCTTTCCTTTTATACATTTGTGGAAAGGATAAAATGGAAAGTCGTCACCTCACTAGCTACTGTACCTTTAAATGGAGTAAAACAACATTTATAATTTGGTTTATTTATTTATTTTACAAAAAGGAAGCGGTATCACTTTCTTATTGATACCAACTTATCAATCATATAAAAATAAAACCATTACAAACCATTTTTTAAACATGAAAACTATAAACAATGAAATATTTATGGTTATATACAATAATATTACAAGGTACTTTAGTATAACAGATTCAGTGTTTTTTTGGATAATATTCGGGATTTTTGTTTAAACTGTAGATGCTACAGATGCTCTGCGTTCAATGAAATATCTATTAAATGTAAATGAACATTGAAATAAAAGCTTGTGCTAAACATAACCCTGAACCTGAACTTAACCCTACAGTTTATGAAACCATTCTGATACTGGCTGGAATGATTTATCTCCTTCAGAGTAACAAAAATAATATTTTCACTTTTGCTTTTATGCAAAAAAAAGAAGCGATATATTTCCCCAAAATGCTGTGCAAAAGAAAGACATCTGTCTTGTGTTTCCTGTCCTCACACTGTAAGATCTTCTGTACAGCGTGACTTTTAGGTAAAACCCCAAGTCCTGCCCTTGTGACCAGCCTTCAGTGTTGAGGTCATGCTGGGGCCTGTCCAGCATATCAGGACTTCCCTGAAGTATCCAAACTATTTTCCAACTTCAGAAACAGACCACATGCTCAGTGCTCAGAGCGAGGCGCTCTCGTGGACCTTCTGCCATTTGGTCTGTTTTAAGAGAGCAGTGAACTCTGGAACAGTTCCATTTCTGGAGCAAATACATTTCTGGGAGGATTTCCCCTCCAGATATAATTCAGTCTCATGGTTTACTAAACCCAGCAGAATCTCTTACGGCTCTAAGCAGAATGGCATTGAGTTCTGCTCCACTTTTGACCCCTCGGGGCAGGAACAGTCCCATCATGCACGTGGACGCGTATGGCAGACGACAGCCTCGTCCTTCAGGCTGGTAAAAGTTGATGCTGGGTTTCTGGGGGAATCCCAACGCTGGAACTTCATCTGTTGCCGTAATGAAAACTAGGAGCTCTTCAAAGCGCAGTTCAGTTTTTTTGTCTATGGAGAAATTGGGAAAATGCTTTAGTGTTATGAAGTGAACATTTCGTACAGCTCAACTGAGTTCCACAATTGTGTGTTTTACGTAGTTAGACCATTTAGAATTCATTTTGACATGGTCATTTTACCACCTGTCACTCATATTATTATTATAATTATTATAATAAGTATTTTTTCTTTAAGTAAATGTCCGCTGTATTGTGCCTTATAATAAATAGCAGTCAAGGCTGACTCACATAATTTCAATGTGGATGGGCAAAGTGCATGAGTGTATATATGTAAATATATAGTTTTTAGTGACATCACAAAAACAAGCTTTATTCCAGATTAGGTCCTTTATATGGGCTGTGTGGCCTCGGTGGAAATAGTACATTTTGAAAACACATTTAAAACAAAGTGGATTATTTGAAAAGTGTATGGAAATTTCATTTTCCTTGATACAAGTCCTTTAACTTCTTTAAAGCTTTATTATACTGTCTTTTGACAAAATAAAAGTTACAATTATGTGCATGTAGATGCTCACCCTCAATCATCTTCAGAACCATCTCCCAGTAGTAGACTGTCTCCTCTTCTTCTTTTCTCTTCTTCGTCCCCTCTCTACTCCAGTTGATTTGGAAGAGAGCCCTGAACGAAGCTCTGGATAAGGGTTCAGCCATGTTGATAAAAATGGGCAGGAAATCAATCCAGTTCACCTTCACTGTGTCCCACAGCCTTCCACACGAGTTCAGACCCTTCGTGAACTGATCGATCATATTCGACACCCTGAAGACAGAGAAGAGTTGTGTATTCTTCAGTGTACCATTACTGGTGCGCATTTCAGCAAGGTCTCATTCCAAGCGTAGTCCAGCAAACCATGCTTAGAATTCACACGGACCTTTACTAGCTGGATTGAGTATATTTTATTATGTCTGGAACTAAATACAAAACCACAAGTGAATGGTACACGAGCATTTGATGGTCATTACATGTGGTTTTTATACTGCAGAATCTAGTCAATGGTCAATTTTTATAATTGTATAAATAAAGTTCATAAGTAAAAAAATAAATACAGACCACAAATCTAATTGAATTTGCCATGAAAAGGTAACACAGTGTCCTTCAGAACCTTGAGGCTGAAGCTTTAGCATTATCTAAAAAAACACTATGTTAGATTTATTCACAATAGATTTCTGGTACTAAGTTCTAACATTAGTTTTGTAAAACAGGCTGGCAAATACTAATGGGGACCACTACAGACAATTAAACCACATTAAAGTGCCCATTTTCTACATTTTTCTTTTTTTTTCTAAGGTCCACTTATTTTTACAGGACCATTTCCAAACTCTCAACATCCATTACACTAAAACAGCATGTGTTACTGTGCCTTTAAGACTAATATAAGTAAATGACCTCTGCTCTGACTGGCTGACCATATATGCTGTCTCATTAAAAAATTAATGAAACTCTCCTTGTAACATTACTGTAAAGGGCTGGGGTTTAAAATGATATAGGCTGAATAAATTTTGAAACTTAAATGTGTTTATGTACTACATATTTAATTAAAAAAATATCACTTCCATGATAGAACCTGTTAAAGAATCAATAAAAAGAAGCCAGAAAAAGAAGAAAGACTATGTGAAAGCACTGTGACTACTACAGCTCTAAATAGACAGGATTTCAACAGGATTGAAGACACTTCTGCAAATACCTGAGGTAAATGTAGTGCCTCACAACGTAGGAGTAAACTTTTGGAATATCCTGAATGGAAGTTTTTGGTCCATAAATGCCTGGGAAACCACACTCACAGATCCAGTCTCCCAGTTCCCTCTGCAGATCACGAAGCTGTGCAGACGTCCTACAAGACAAAATCTGAGGATTGGGAGTTCAGGTTAGATAAGATGAAGAAATGAATGAGTAAACGACACAGAAAGATTAGTAATAAGCGGAATAAACTAATAAGCTAGGATCAGTCAGATAAACAGAGGGGCGGGTAAATATGTAAACAGGGTCAACAGATCAGCAGGCACTTACTTTTTTGACTTTCTCTTGGACATCAGCATCTGGTATGAGGTGCTGGTCGAAGTCCATCAGTTGCATCTCTTGTCCACACATGAGCTGGTAAAGACAGGGGTCTAGAGCCTTCAGTCCTGGACCACCATGAACTATGGACCAAGCCATAAGCCTCCCAGCCTGCTCATACTTGTGCTGCTGCAAAGCACTCTGGTCATAGGTGAAGAACAAGTGTCCAGGTCTGCCTTCAAAAACTCCCAGACTGCTTTGCATCTCCATCATCAGGAGTCTGAAATAAACACAGTTGGAAAAAGAAGCTGAACACGTCTTCCAGACACGAACATTTAAAGGATCAACAGTTTTCTTCCATATTTGAGTTAATGTGCAACTAGCTAACAAGTGGACTCTTTTAAGGTCAACTTTGTATTACACGTCTAAAAGCAAATTAGAGTAAATGTGTAATACCTAAAAAACTCCCTCTTCGGACCCCCGCAGTCTACAGCCAACTCGCCGACAAACTGAACTCGGGGAGTTTTGTTCCAGGAGAAGTTGCTGTTGCTCAGAGCACTAATGGCACTCTTAAGCAGCGTTTTCCTACAGACAACCACACGGACCTCACCAGGGCAGAGATGGAGCTTCTGAAACTCTCTCAGCAAAGATGAGACGTCCATTTCCTCCTAACAGCCACAGAGAAAGTCAGTGGGACGTTAATCACTTTTGTGTGTGGAGTTTTAAAAGACAATACTGACAATATACAGCAACCTATAGGTACCACACAATGTTCCCATGACGGAAACAGCTCATATATCATAACAGATAATATTCTCCAAGTTACTACCATCGAGGGCAGACGGTTCCTATTCAAATCTTTTGTGGTAATCTGTGTGTTCTTGCTTTGGTCTGGTCCTCGCACAGAAACTGCCGAAGAAACTGGAGATGGAGGAGGACTTGTTGGAATAGATGAAACTTCTCTGGAAGCTTCTCTGGAAGAATCTGAGCACAAAAAAGCAACAAATAATAACATCAGACACTTCTGCACAACAGCTCAGTATTCCAATACAGGACAGAGCAGGCAGAAACAAACAAGAACATTATGGGTTGTTTCATAAATCCAGAAACAAAACTGGCAACCCAAATGAATCAAGAGTGAATGGAGACTGAACATTGTTGATTCTCTCA
>JBBPCY010073291.1:0-30969 GCA_037974405.1 Brachyalestes nurse | reverse complement strand
CAGCAGGACTGTGTCCCAGTACACTAAGCAGCTCCATAAAGACATGGCTGGAGGAGTTCAGTGTGGAAGAACTTGACCGGTCCACACAGACTCCTGACCTCAACCTCATCCAACACCTTTGGGATGAACTGGAATGGAGATTGTGATCCAGACCTTCTTGTCCAACATCAGTGCCTGACCTCATAAATGCTCTACAGAATAAGTTTGAACAGAAATACTCCAAAATCTTGTAGTACTACCAGTACTGTGCAGCACTAGGTCGTACCTTAGACTTGGGTGGGTTAAAAACTACTTAAAGTGAAATAAAATGTTCATAATGAGGTGACCAAAAAATCTAATTATGTTGTGTGTGCATTATGAGAACACTTTCAGGGCTCCTGAGTGGTGTGTTGGGCCCTGTCACTGGGAGATTAATATAATCGCCAAAATAACTGTAAGTTGCAGTAGGCTGGTGTACCCGAGACCCTGTTAAGAACAGTTACAAAAAGTGAATGAATGAATGAATAACTGTAAGTTTCTCTAATTTTAGGCATAATTTAAATCAGTGGCTTTAAAGGTGGATGTATGCTGTATATCTGTATATGTGCACCACTGCACTACTTGCCTTACTGCTCAAAGCGTCACAATTTTCCTCCCTCTGCTGACCTTGAATATACTCTTGTGAATGAGTGGGCTTTAGTACAGCCTCATTGAGAAACACACCTCCTCTGACTTGCAAATGCTTTTTTACCAAGGAATTGAAGAAAAGAGGATAATCATCTCTTCAACTTCCATAACCATATATGGATGTGGAAACACAGCCAATGGTTAGATTTTTACATGACTGGGTTAAACAGGACCTCCACCCTCTTAGTTATCTGCAAGGATTGTGTTTATCATGTACCAATCAGATTTCCCAGTAGGAGAACGTCTCTTTGAATTAGAGCGATTCATGCTAAAAAGACACAGGCTTCTCTGGGAAGGCTGCATGACGCTCAGTTGAGCCAGTCAGGTTAGCACTTGTTACATACAGGCAGAACGTCATTGAAAAAACACGTCATTGTTCTCTATAAAGCAGTGTATCTGATCAAGGTCACGCACTGAAGGAACTTTTCCACTTCAGACATCACTGTTGGCCCATGTTGTGTTGCTAGGGAATAGTTCACCTTTCTATGCATCGAGACATCAAAAGAATGACTTGTGCCTGTAGTTTATATTGTAGTAACAACAATAAAACTCTATATACTTAGGAGAGGAAAATCACAGTGCATAGTAGGGATGGGTGATACTAACAATACTTTAGTTTATGATCCGATACTTAGTAAAACCATTACCAATACTTCAAAAGTAAAGTACTTCTTGTAAACATAAAATGAGATAAAAAAAACATTTCCACAATGAAAACCAATCAACCAATAAAGATCAAAATGATCAGGATCCATCCACCCATCCTTAGAAAGTTAGAAAGCTGGACTTTAATTGAACCCAAACCAAACTTGTTCCATAATAATAATAACAGCAACAACAACAACAATAATAATAACAGTAAATAATAATAATAGTAGTAGTAATAATAATAATAATTATTATTATTATTATTGTTATTATTAGTAGTAGTATTATTGTTGTTGTTGCTATTATTAACAACAGCAGTAACAACAACAACAATAATAATTACTCAAATAATTCAAATTTAATCATAATAAATGAACTGAGTATTAGATGTTGGGCCAGTGGAAGGATAGATTACAAAAGTGCATTAAAATCAGCTACAAAGGATACATTTTTGAGGATCGTGCTAATATCTCTAATTCATACAGTGAAGTTACCATTGAAAACTAATTATAATTAATAAGTGTTTTCTGGGGATTAAAGATAAAGAAAAGAAAGAAAGAAAGGAAGAAAGAAAGCATTTGCAAATAGCTCTTTAATAACCCTGAGAGGAACTCTCAGGACTTCTTAGCCTTCAGAGAAACCTGAATGAATACTGAAAAGTGTTTGTAATTTTTAGATCATTTTTACTGAACAAAACATTTTTTGTGTTTCTCTCATTTTTCAAGTACTGAGGTTAAACTCTTAGCTCCTTATTAAGTAACAGTAATAGGAATGGGAAGGACTAAACTACTGTAGGCAAAACAGACATATATGTACAGTGAACTCTGTCATTTTTTTGTATTGTATGACCTGCAAAAATTTGATACTGTTTACATGGTATATTAATCTGTGTTGGCGGTAGATAGACCGAATAAAATCCAAAATTGAAACGTACATAAAAAATAAAAAATTCAAACATATAATTCAAAACTATCCTACATTATGTTAAACCCAGATATGTAATTTAGTGTAATTTATCATGCAGAGAGAAATGAGTGAATTGTTCATTCTTATTTAATAGATCATGATATATGTACCTAAAGGCTCATTATTTACGGGACTCTGTGAGTGTGCATTACGAGGTGATGGACAGTTGCACTTTGCCCTAGAACATTTCAGCGGCAGCTGAAAGTACCTGGAAATGCCGGCATTGTTGACACGCTGACACAGAGTCTGTGACTAATATCCAGCTGCTCATTTGGAGTTTTAACTTTGCACTTTATGTTTACCCAAACAAACAAACAAGGACCTTTATGGCACAGTTGCAAAACTTTGACGAAACACATTACCTGTTGCTTCATATCGGCAAAGTCAGTACAAATGATAAGCAATATGATTAGATTTTTCAGCTAGGTGTCTTAAATCATTTATGTCATTGTTAGGTCCTTGAAATATCAAAATTAAGGTCACATTGTGCAAGCTACTGGTGTGTACTGTCTAAATTTAGGCTGAAGTCTGCTTGCTACTGTTATGCATTTTTCACAATATGGCCATTACTGGTTCTTGTGTGCTGTGAGTGCTCTTTGTGTCACTAGCTGAGACTGAGCAAGCCATGGGGAGCATGTACACAGAATACGTGTGTACACACACACACACACACACACACACACACACACACTCACACTGTGCTACGTGCCTTTGTGAGTGAGCCCTGATGAACTCGCTCTCTGTCTGTTTGGCTCTATTGCCCATACTGGACCAGGCCCAAAAGACCATGCAGTGCCAGCCCGGACCTTCCCCGATTGTGAAACCGTTGAATCTGCGCTGTGTGTTTTTTGGAAATAGACGGGTCCATAAAGTATAAATATATAAAACCCCAGCTTTAAGCCTCAAGTTGTTCACAATATAACAAGACCCTTCCAAACGCAGAGGGAAGATTTCATCATGAAGTGGTACGTTCTCATTTTTGTTCTTTAATGTTTTTATGCTTATTCAAAGCGACTGAAGTTTGCAGGAAAACAAGCTCTTTGCATGCAAGAAGCTCTTAAAATAGCAGGAAAATTGTAAGATCCATGGAACGATATAAGAGGTCCAAAATTCCTGATTAGAGTACTTTTTAATGACAAGGTTCAAATCCTTCTTAAAAAGAGGAGATTGGACTCACTACTGGATTTTATTTCAGAAGAATAAGAATTTCCAAGGCAGTCTTAAGGAGGCTTCTAGAGTTTCAAGCTTGTACACCAAATTTAAAAAAAAGCTTACCTTCCTAGAGGTCAACCAAGATTACCATCTGCTTTATAAGCCTTCAGCTGATGAAAAGAAACTCTGAATTCAAAAGCGTTGCGTGTCAACTCTTGTCATACAAAACACACCAGAACCTGCTATTCTCGTGAGTACATAATGCTCTTTCTGCATCTGGTAGGTGGACTGCTGATGTGTTATGTTCTCCACAGGTTATTCCTATTGTCTGTTTTCCTCTTGGGCGCAATGATGTGTCTGTCAGAGGCCCTCTCAGTGGAGCATCTTCCAGGTAACAAACAACCTCAAGACTGCTCACAACACTAGCAAAGCTCAGAATAAATGTTCTGCCACGGTTCCCAACAAGCCATGGCTGCAAAAAAGGCCAAAGACAGAGAAAGAGATGTTGGTTAGAGGTAGCGCCACTGATAGACAGCCAGTCCTGTGTTACTTTACCACTTCCATGCCTTTAAATACATCTTCTCTGTACAAAAGTAAAAAATATATAATTACGCAAGCTTAAGGTAGCTAGCGGTTCTCACATCATTGACAAATGAAAGAAGATTTTTGCTTGTTTTTAAATACTGGTTTCTAAAATGTTCCTGATTTAATTTGATTTGGAACTGTGCAGGTAAATGCAGAATCCATTTAAACACCAAATCTGAAAATGTCTGCATTTTAGTTATGTTTCAGATATTTTACATCAAACCAAAGGTTAGTCACTTAAATGAAAAGTCTGATTGAACAGATTTTGGGATGCACATTCAGTGACAATAACTAAGATAATATCCACCAGACTTTCTAAATCATGCTGTACTCTGGTCTATCTGGGCTAGTTGGTAATTCTTATTTAGTTTCATGAGTCTTTTGGTATCCTGGAGCATCAGCAAGCATGAGATATTATTATAGTATTATTTCAAGGCAACATCATGGCATAAAATGTATAATAATTATATTACTGCTGAATATAAATATAGATATGTGAAGCTCAAAAGATTGAAAAGATCTAGTTTGATATAGTTTGCTGGTTTCACATGACTTGCAGGATACACAGTTAGCCTTCAGCCTTCCAGTAATGGTAGTATCTGGGGAGCCGTAGCTAGATGGTGGCTTGAGACATGACTATGATACAGAATAAGAAATGATAAACACATGCACATGTTGAGAGAGTATCAGAAATGTGCCTTTTGCGCTTCTTTGGTCTGTTTTGCATTCAAAGTTCAAATTAACTGCCTCAAAGTTGATCAGGGAATCAATTTGGTTCTTGTCAAGTTTCAATGGCAGCAGCCTCATTTGTTCTAATGAACAACACTAACAGGGCAGCTGCTCCAGGGTTCATATTTACTGAACCAAACCTAACAAGTATGAACACATTCTTACTTGCTCTCAGGTAGCAATTTAGCAAAATCCTCTTCGATTTTACTTGGTTTAGAAATTTTGCCTTTAATAGGAATATTCTCTCTTTTTAGGGGATAGGATAGCATACATTAACATACTAGTACTATATTGGTCACTATGGTCAGGCCAACACCATGTTGAAGACTGAATAATTAAATTCAGTGTCAGCAATCTCTCTCAGATTTCAGCTGGTTTGTTTTGGAAATGACTCGTTTGCAGCATGTGGGCAGTCCACAAGCTGTCCTTAGATAGTCCAGCTTCAGCTAACAGCTATGAAGGCAGAACAGCCCGTTAAGTAGAGTGCTATTATCATAAACACCATAAAGACTTCCCATTATTACTAGCAAAGAAGAGATTGCCTGTCTTGCCAATGATTCGCTTTGTAGTCATCATAAGTCTTCCTTCCGAGCTCACAGTATAAACCATTACATGAGTTTGCTCTCTGTGACCTTTGCTGACGTTGGTTCAACCTCTTGCGCAGGGCACAGGGACAGGCGCATGGTCGGAGGCGTCCTGGCCACTACTCATGTCCCCTGGCAGGCCATGGTGTATCTTAGTGAGAATATTCTGGATGGTGGCTTCGCTGGAGGAGCTCTGATTGCACCTCAGTGGGTCCTGACTGCGGGAAGGAACCTCTTTGTGAGGAAGACTCAAGAACACACAAAAGGAAAAGAGCCCCTTGTCCCAAAAGTCTACCTAGGGATCATCCGACGAGCCGATGCTGGTCCTGCTACTGAAGTGGCAGTGAAGAAGGTGAATATTAGTGTCTCATTGCAACAAATGGAGAAATCATTAATTTCCCATGCCAGAAATGAAGGAAAATTAAGGAAAAAAGTGCACAGATTAAGGGGTAATACTACTGAATTTCCCCCTTACTTTTGCCCCTTAAATAATAGAACCTCCTGAATTAACGCCTTAAATTTAAGATTAAGGGGTTTCACACTCATGCCTTAAATCTAATTTTAGGGTAAAATGAATGGCCTCTTCATTCAAATTAGGAGGTTTGGTGTATTTTCAGGGGTAAATTAAGGTAGGGTCAAGCACATTTTGAATACATTGAGTTTCTTAGTTCTAATACTTGGATATGCCTTGGATTATTGCCTTAACCACAGCATCAGTCCTGTATGGTAAGGGCTAACCAGTCTCTTCATAAAGCTTTTATCCATTTTTCCTCACTTTTCCTTCACTGAATTCGTGTCCAATGTCCAAGCAGAGCACAAGACTGACACTCCCATTTTATAGAATAACAACCATACTATTAAAAAAGCTATTAACTAAAACGATGCAACTGCCATAAAATGCTTATTTTAAGCAAACACTGTGAAAACTTCATTGTTCATGGTTAAAGGAAGGACCACTAGTAGATGGTGCCAAACATTTTAAGCTGTTTCCGTTGTATGAGCTCTTGGCAGCTTTCCTAGATTTCTGAAAGTATCGGTTTCATGGAAAGCACACAAGAGCTCAGCAGTGTGAGAAATCACCACAGCAGGCTTAGGCTAAAGAATAGCAACCATGATGAAAGCCAAAGGTAAAGCCAGTCCATTCTCACTTCCATGCCTGCCAGCCATTTCTCTCAGCACAAAAACAGAAGATTATAATTACATAGTACTCACAATTACTCTTCAAATAATCTTACACTCCTTTGTCTTTGTGTGCCCAGTTCAGCATTTTACCTGCTGTTTCAAATTGAGTATTACCTTTAGGGTCAGATGATATTGTCGCTCAGTCAAAGGAATGATAACTCTAATTTAGTGGTTCTCAACCTGGTTGTCACGCCGTGACGTGCAGGGGAGTGAGGTGAGGCACAGAGGGCAGGTTCAATTAGATGGAAGTTTATTACAAAAACACACAGACTCAAGACAGACAATAACTATAACAAAAGGAAGACACGATGGCCTTTTAACTCAAAACAAAACCACACAGAAGACACGAAAGGAGCAGGGACCATGAGGCATAAAGTGAGGGTTGACCGGCCACAAGCAAATGAACACAAGGAACTTAAATACTAAACACACTCAGACACGAACCAATCACAAAATCCAATTACTTAAACTAAACACAAGACAGCTGACAGGGTGACCATAAACACAAACATACACTCCCTAGCTCTTGACAAAAGAGTGCTTTCCATGCTCATAACACACACACACACACACACACAACCTACTAATTAACAAGACCCTGGTGTGTGTGTGTAAGTGGATGTGTGTAAATGGGGGCATAATAGCATTGAAAACACTGAAGAGTTCATGGCAGTGAGGCCATCAGGACCAAGGTTGGGCATCATTGCTTAAGACTTCATTCATATTGGTTAGTTATTACTTGTTATGTATATACTATGTATGTATCAATATTAGGGCTGTAAAGCAATTAATTAAAATTAACTAGTTAATCGCAAAACTGGAAAAAAAAATAATCGCAATTCATCGCGATTCTAAGTCAAACCAATATATAATAAACACACTAAGTCATCAATTTTACAAAGAAGGCTTTGTTTATTAGTTTTTTTTTCCCAACTCTATCACACTTTTAAAAGCTGTGAGATAAAAACTTCCCGCATTGTCCGGGACATCCTGAAATATGGGTGATTTTGATTTGTAACTTCCGGGGCAGCTCCAGTCCCGTATTCCAATCACAGCCCCGTCAGCCAATAATAGACTACTGTAAGCACGAGGCGAAATGCATGCAAACGTTGCTACGAGACGGTTGTTGGTGTGTGTGTGTGTGTGTGTGTGTGTGCACGGAACACTAGTGGTGAGCTCTGCGCGTGCAGCTACAAGAAAGCAGGGCTGCCAAATCTCACACAATGAGCGTGAGACACACGCATCTCGCATCTAGCCCCCTCCACCCCGCTCAACGCTCGGCTACACGGAGGTTTTTGGAAAAGTTGGCAGCCCTGAGAAAGTGTCCCACATTTGGGGTTGAGAAAAAGTTGGCAACTTTAAGTGGTGTAGTGCTTCAGTAGTAATTGAATTCACTTTTGCAAAGCACACATATTACCCTTGTCTTGTCCAAATCCCCCTCTGGTAGTAATTTAAAGCGAAATTGTCCATTTAACAGCGTGTGTTTATCTTTCACCGCTAGCTTGACTGAGCAGCATTAGCCGCATGAAGTGGCTTCTTTTTCTACGCTGGCGTAGCATAATACTGCCCCCACTAATAGTGTGGTACTGCAATGCAAAGGGCCGTTTAATTTTCAAATTAATCGCGCGATCGATTAATTTTAAAGCGTAATAGAAAATAAATTAACGCAAATAGTTAACTCGTTATTTTTAACAGCCATAATCAATATGTAATATAGAATGTATTTTGGCAGTATACCTTTGCTTTAAAAATACAAATGATGTTTATTTCATGTTGCATCTTTGAAAGCTTTCTAAAAATCTGCTCTCACCTCCCTTCTAAAGAATGATTTTATTGAATGAATTCAGAGATGAAAGAACATTTGTATGACTTTTTTACCAATTTGCATTAAAACGTTGCCTTCTGCTTTTCAAAATAATCTCTTTATTCTGAAACGGTGTTAAAAGCATTTGCTGGTGAAAGCTCTCTTGTATGGTTTCTCATTCCTGATTTTGAAAGAAAAGTATGCCTTGAATTTCTTTTTCAAAATACTGCCTTTCCATCCATTACAGGTGTTCCTACACCCAGGCTTCCAGAACACCTCAGACTGGGACAATGACCTTGCCCTGATTCAGCTGAAAGAGCCGGTGACCTTCAGCGACCGTGTCTTCCCCATCCCTCTGCCTGAGAGTGGAGAAGACCTGGCTGAGAAGGAGGGAAGGTGGGGCATCATCGCTGGATGGGGCTGGGGTGTACTTTTTACTCCAGCCGAAACACTCAAGTTCCTCTCCCTGCCTGTGGTCAGGTGCCAGGGACAGTACTCGCCTAAGGTTGCGCAAAGTACTCCAACTGTGGATGACAAAATGTTCTGCACTGGGCCCAGCAATTATATGGAGAATGTCTGCTTTGGAGATGCAGGAGGAGCTCTAGCTTTCCATGACTTAAAAACCAACCAAGTCTATGCTGCAGGCATCCTATCATTTGACAAGGCGTGCAACGTGGAACAAAAAGCCGTTTACATGAAGATCTCGGCCTACTTGCCCTGGATCCACAGTGTCATGAGGGGAGATTCCGAGAAGTTTTCTGCTCTCCGTGCTTCAATAATGACTGAAATGTACTCGAGAAAAGCCTAGATTAATTGAGCACAATTTTAAACATCATCCTCAACATGCACATGCTCAGAGACTGCAGGTGAAAAGGAACCTAAAACGGGTAGATCTACACCATGAAATTATTGTGCTGAGCAATGTACATGGAGATGTAATTTGTACTTTTAATGTCAAAAAATAACTGTTTTGGACAAATGCATTTTTCCTTGTCTTGTTCTTCCACAAAAAAACGTCAGTTCAGGTCTGACTTTAGACCCATTGTGGCTGCCCTGCAACCGCAAGCATGTCCTGCTTTTTCAACATGCTTCAGCAAGAACATTACATGTCAATGGAAAGCCCCTATCAATATTTCAGTACTCTACTCATACCATCCACTTTAACAGAAACACCTATCTTGTTCTTTTGTTTTAAACAGACCATTCCAGGACTGTCATTTCATTTTTGTGAATTCTTTGGAAAAGAATTCATGGGCAGGTTTAATGAGTTCATAGGAGCATAAGTTCATGATATCATTACCTACACCACTGTCAGAAAAGCAGGCTCGGACAAAAGCAGCTCTGTGTTGTTCAGAAAGTAACTGCTTTTGCTGGCATGACCTAACAAGAGATATCAGAGTCAGAATCAAAATGTTTTATTGATCCTGGAGGAAATTGCATATGTTCAGACACACAGAGACACAGAGACACAGAGACAAAAGTAATATAACTATAAAGTCTAAATGAATCCAATAAAAACTACGCAGGAAATACTCTACACGGAATACACTATGCAATATACACAAATGCTGGAGTAGATAAACTTACAGTAACTTACAGTTAAATGAATTATTAGTAACACAGATAGTGGATAGGATTATGTCTTTACATGTAATAGAGGTAGGTACAATATAAGCAATATTGACATAAGTAATGATATTTTTTAAATGGTAAGACTATTCCACATAATAACACAGCATGAACTACTTTAGTGTCCAATAAGAAAACTGCATATGAAATTGCACCTGGTAAGACTGGTGCTCATAATAATATTGCACACACTGATAATGTTTCAGGACCTGATAAGAAAACGGCACAATATTGCACATAGTACACTCTTGCACATAATAATAAAATTATAATCCACATAATGATAATGATTTAAACCCAATATGAAATTGCACAACAAAGTAGCATCAGGTTATTGCACAGATTATTGTGTGGGTGTGTGACAGGGGGAGGAATTGTAGAGTCTGATGGCAGTGGGGAAGAAGAATTTTCGGTGGTGTTCAGTGGATAGCCTACACACCACTCAAGCACTGCTAGCAAAAACATGGACAAGTTTGTGCACCCAGCCAAGCCTCCAGCAGAGGCTGACTCTTCATCAGCTGCAAGTTCAAGTGAGACTTGAGATGATCCTCTTAAGTTTTTTTCTGAAAAAAAAAAATAATAGTACTCCAACTGACTTTAATTAGAATAAAGCAGGCAAACAGTCACTTAATGGTGATGGATTTGGCAGAACAAAACATAAGGAGACTCTCTAAATCACAAAGAAGGGACCCGTTCAGCGCCGATAAAGACCTCCCTCCCACTGACACGGCCCCAGTGCTTGGGGTGCTCCAGTTCAGCAGACACTTTTCTTTTAGAGCCTCTACGGGTGAATCCAGCCTATGGGCACTTCAGCCTCACTGGTTACTCTTGGGAACAGGACATAAACACACAGCCAAGTCAAACCTCCACCAGACTACTTTAGATGGGTTTCACCTTTTCTTACAGAAGAAGCTTGCATGACAGAGCTCCATGTACCATGAAATGCACGCCAGTGAGGCTGACATGCCGGGACATATCATGATGTAGACAGATGGGGCTGTGACAGGGAGCTTATAATTCCGGTAAGTTTGACTGCTGGGGGTGTGGCAGAGGCGGCACGGATGTGACAGTTTGTTTATATTTTGAACATCTTTAGATAATCTTTTGGATGCTATCTAAACAAAGTGGGTATAAAGTTACAAATAAAATGTTACCGAATTTTTGCGGACAAAGCTATATCTTCTTCAAGAAACACAATCTGTCTTGCTTTTTTGAAGGAAATTCTGAAATGAGAACACACATCTGAAGTAGTATGTCCAGCTTTGACCTCATTTTAGAATGGCTGTATAGGTGGATTAAAAACAATATCTTATCAAGGCTTTAGCACAACGAATATGTTTCTTCAGTTATTTGTTTGGCTCACTAAAGGTGTACTGTAGATGCACCTCTTTGATGTTTAACTAAATATCTATTAAATGTAACTAAACCGTAAGTTGAAAATAAAAGATTCTATTAAATCTAGCCATAAACCTAGCCTGAACCCTAAACCACGACTTAATTCCAATCCTAAATCTAAACCCAAACCTAGTACTGTTAATAAGTCACTGAGTTTACCGAGATCGTTTTGTAACAATACTGTATCTATAAGGGACCATCTTAACAAGGTGCTTATTGTGACATGTTCACATGTTGAAAGAGCCCATGTGTGGTAGCCAGACCACCATTACATGTTTCAGATTGGAATTCTAAATGGGTACATACCACAGATTGAACATTACATACAAAGTGTTATGATAAACTCCTGTTGCTTCAGTGCTTTTAAGAGATTAGATAACAGTACTTCAGGTGGCACACCCTGTTGTGCTGCCTTTTTGTAATGCTCAAAATCTTTCAGTTAATGCCATTGGCGTAAACGCATCACGGGGCATTTTGAAAAGACAGGCTAGTACTTTTTTTCTGTTTTAATCGAACTTGGTAATGCACTGGCTCGCACCACTTTGGTGTGTAAATTATTCATAGCTGTGTCAAAGCCTGTTTCTCTCCAGCTGGCCTCAGCACACACTCCGAGCTCTGGCAGCACTTTGCTAGGGGTAATTGCATGGATGGAGCAGGCGTGATTACATAAACAACCTGGATTGCGTCCACTGGAACGTAGGTATCCGATGTATGGACCGGATCGTTTCCTGGAAGTCCTTGAAGCCCTGGAAGCCCTCAACCAACTTTGACTACACTGAACTTTTCATCCACTCTTCCTTGCAGGAAACTTCTAGTTCTGTGATCTTCTTGGGCCTTTTTGAATGTACAGCTTAAGGTCTACTCACAAATATTCAGTAATTAGCACTGAATAGCCATTCCAAAAGCATCTGCTGCATTTCATGATGTAGTTAGTGGTGGATTTTGATATATGTTTTAAGTCCTGTTGTAGAAGCTTCAGTTTCTACTTCGGTTTCTTGCCTGACTGCAGGGGTGTCACTAGACTCAGTCTAAATGTTACCTTGCTCCACTATAATCACAGAGAAAAATAATAATACGTATAAAGTTTCTAATTTTAATCTTGAGCAGATACACTATAGACACTACATTTCACACAATGTACCAACAGCTTTCCCCTTAATACATTTAGTTTCCCTTTAATACATTTATTTACTTTTTATGTATGTAGTACATAAAAAAGTAGCCTGAAATAATCTGGATATAGTTTTTTATATTACTATTTTTTGAGTAATTATCATGAAGGCACTGTAGTTTAATATCTATCAAGCTTCATTTTGTTATAACCATAGTCCAACTAGCATTTTCACAGTAGGATTGGCTCACAGTTGTGGAATGAAAGCATTTTTGTATTTTTGTATAGTGTACTTTTTATACTGTACTGCTGTGTGGCATAGCTTTTAGGCCTCATTCACACAGGCGTCTGAATCAGGCATTTTTCTGACGTTCGTGGCGCCAGGTGAGCGCGGACTGAGTGCCGACTGTTTTTCTGCTCATTGGAGCAAATCATAGTGTTCACACGGGCGTTCAGCCCCGGCGCTCAGTCGGCTGTGTGTTCGGGTGGCGTCAAATAAACGCTGCATGCAACGTTTTCTTGGCGTCAAATCCCAATGAACATGAAGAAAACGGGGGTACTGCGTTTACATGTCGTCCGGTTGACATTCTGGAGGACCGAATGTGTCCCATGATTCAATTGTTCCGGGAACTGCAACAAATCCCAACACGTAAACAGTCTGGAGACAATGATTACTGCCCCCACAGGTGAATACACGAAACTACACATTGGGCTGCAGGCTGGCGTTAAACAGCAACAGACAAACGCCAGTGTAACGCCAATCAAGCGCAGATACAAAACGCTACAAAAACACCCATGGCGTTCAGAGCGCATTCATTTATCCAAGATTCAAATGTCCGTGTGAACGAGGCCTAACAGTGCAAATGTCCCACTTGTGGAACTAATAAAGGTTTATCTTCATCTTGATTGTTGCAAGAGGAGCATGGGCAGGTCAATTGTTCAGTAATACCATTAACCACTTAAGTGTCACCTCCATTAAACTAATTTGTTATAGTAAAGTAAAGAATTGAGCCTGGATATGGTTTCTTCCCATTTAAAGGATTAAAGACAGAGATGTTATGATAATTAATTAATCATCCCTGTGCATCAGCTAAATGTGAGGAACAATACAGGCTCGCTTACTAGAAGAACGGTAAGCAACCAAATCACCATTATTAGTGATGCCATAATCTAAGCCCCCAATATACAGCCATTTATTATCTTATAATTTGCTGTGTTCCACCTTTGTAAAACATTCCCCTTTTTAAAAAAAATTATTTTAACTTATAATACAGAAAACTCTCTTTTTGTGTGCTGCTTCAAGCTGAGCAAATAGTAAGGGTGGAGCTCCAACATGCTTCTTGCTTAACCTTCAGCTTTAATTGTGCTTGAAATGCATGTTTTTCTTTCTTTCTTATTTCATACTACTGCAGTTGAAGCGTCCTTGACTCACAATAATATGTCGTAGAAAATGATGTGACTGATTGAAGTCCCTTCCGCTTGATGGGTTTATTTCTGTTTCATGCTAGGTCTGTTTCTATGAGTTGATCTCATCATTTTCAAAACATGATAAGGCACCGATTTAATGCTACCAGCAAATACGATAAGTGGTTTGCTTTACTTTAATTATATCGGACCATGTCTGAATCAACAATGATTTGTGTGTGTGTGTGTGTGTGTCTATGCTTTTTATATTAACTAAATGCCAGATACTAGATGTTTGTTCCTTTTTGGAATTAGATTACATTTTAATTTCATTACATTTTTGGTTCCAAAGGCTAAAGTTAGGTTTGGGTTACATGTAACACAGCACCATTTAGCCACAACCATACAGTCACACTTTATTTTGATGGCCCCCTTTAGATTATCTACAGATCGCAAACTATCCGGTGAATCTCAGTGGATTACCAACAGCATTAGGGTAAGGTTTGGGTTAATGTTAAGATTTAGGTTAGGACGAGGCTGAGATTAGGTTTAGGGTTAGTTTCATAGAATAATTTATACTTAACTTAAATTTCAGTGATATTTAATAGATAATTAGTGGGCCATCCAAATAAAGTGTTACTGATACAAATGCTGAAATATCTCATACAAACATACAAAACAGGACACAAGCGTATTGTGTACAATTGTATGCAAAAACATTTTATACTTTATATTTTATTCTTGATAAACATCAAACCTACTCAAGGAGAGTAGGAGAAAAGTAGTGATTTGGCTAAATCGAGGTATTTTTATAAAACAATGATGCTGATTGGTGTGATTTGTCCCTTTTTCGAAGTCAATTGAAGCAAAGCAAGCTCTCAGGAACCTGGCCATTAGATGCTAATGTTGGTCCTTACAAGGAAAGCCAAACACTGCTTGTGTGTGTGTACATGTGTGTATATGTGTACTTTGCACACACTTGCGTGCATGATGTGTTGTGTACATATATGAGTGAAACTGGCATGATGGGGCCGACAGGCAGGCGCTTCCAGGAGACAGCTGGAGAACATGAGTCAGGAGAACAGCTGAGCACACACCAGCGTATTCTCCACCTTCATCTACGGCTCTTTTTTCACAGAAGTTCTTATTATTTTCCCATCTTCCACTGATAGGCAGCTCAGCAGAACGTGTGCCTACACTGTTGAATGTAAAATCCATCTGGTGTTCGAGACCGGGTAGAGCTGGAGTGACCTTTAAACTGAAAAAATACATTTACCACATTTACAATATTATGCAGTCTGGATATGCCTTCAGTCTGAGCATAGCGTGTTTACAAGCCATAGCAACAATCTGATCATCATTTGCACTCATTTCTATTTATGACTTTTTCTCTGTTTCATTATTCTGTCATTAGCTAAAGGCTTAAAGGAAAACTGTGTCATCCTTTCAGAATGTCTGTATAAATAAATGGTTATGATGTAAACAAAGTCATTCAGAGTGGATTGATATGAAATTCATGTTTTAAAATTGTTTACAGCACTAGAGATCTAAAGTGTTCAGTGACAATAACCTAAAGAGGAGTTGTTTTACTTACTAAAACTTACTTATTTAGTTTTACAGACTTGCCACATTTTACCACCGTCATCCTCACATATTAAAAGGTGTACAGGTTCACTGTGGTCTTGGACAGTTGCTAACAGTGTTGGGGAGTAATGGAATACATGTTTTGCCACATTTTGCCACGTTACGTATTCAGAATACAAATTATGAGTAACTGCATTCTGTTACAGTTACTGTTTAAATAGGTGATAATTAGAATATAGTTACTTTTTTCCTGTTCCATGTTAGGCTATCCCCTCTCTAATTTCGGTAATTCCATGCATTGCCGGAAACCCAAACAAAACATGCAATAAGAGCCTCTAATATAAGCGTCCTGTTATTGTTGGTGGCGTCAGTTACACAATGGATCCGGAGCCAGCGCAACAGACGGGCGGACTGGCACTCTGTAAATTCTGGAAAAATCCAGAATGGGCGTCCGGTGCTCGGCCGTCGGCCCGAGATGTGGCCGAGATGCTCATAACACCGCCCCCGTCCCCTGCAGCTGAGTTATTACTTGTTGCAAGACTTGTTGTTCATACCTACCAGTGCTGTCCCCTAACTGGCCAAGGCAGCTCTCATTGCCTGGGAGCTATGGGGTTAAAGTTTACCATGGCAAAGGGCCAGTCTCATCTCAGAAGAAAAGGTAAGGAAATAATTTGTGTATTTTTTTGAATATGTGTATTTGATGCGCTCAACATGAATGCTAAATGGGAAGCAAAGGCACCTTTGAGTAACAGGTAGAAAGAACTTGAGAGCTTAAGATTCCATTTACCACAATGCAATGTCAGTGTTTGTTTTGCAACAAAGACTCAGCCATGAGCAAGACGATAGATTCTGGTTAAGTAGGGCCGTTCACAGGCGCCACTGGTGCAAGCTAATCACGGGTAGCCCTGTGCCTCTCTTTTCTGGTCAAAGCAGGTATAGCTGTCAGCGCAGCCCCAGAGTAGCCACTCGCAGCTGGGTGAGGTTTATCTTCAAATTTATTGTCTAGACTTTATTTTGCACATAGTTCACAATGATAAATGAGCATATCACAGTGAGCATTAACTGTTTTCAGCAATTTATGCTAAAGTACTTCTTTTGTGGAATCGGACAAATGGGCTGGCCTTCACTCCCCACAGGCATCAGTGAGCCTTAGGCACTCATGACATTGTCACTGGTTCACTGGTTGTCCTTCCTTGGACCACCTTTGGTAGGTAATAACCACTTCACTTTGTTAACACTTCTGCCATCTTGGAGATTATCTGATGCTGTCATCACAATTTGGCTCTTGTCAAAGTCACTTAAATCCCATTTTTCTGGCTTCCAAATCACCAAAAACTGACTATTCACTTGCTGACTGATACAAGACGCAAGTTAAGTGTAACAAGTTAAGCAGTGTTTTTCACTTTAGCGGTTTTAATGTTGTGGCTAATTTGTGTATAAAGCTAAACATTATGCAAAATGTTAACCAATGATGTAAGGTATTTAGGAGAAATACATATGTTTTTGAACAGTATTTTTAATACACAAACTACAGCTTAAGAGCAACACAACTTATCGATTTCTGCTATAGCAGAAATCATAACTTAATATTTAATGGATTTTATTTCTGATATAGTACTTTAATTAGTATCATTGCCAATAAAATGTTTTCATTAAAAGAAAAATATGCAGTCCATTTATACTAACATGTACAGTTCCAATAGCTCTGCATAAAACTACTCCTTCTTGGTGTTTTCACATAAAAAAGAAGGGCTCTGCCCTTAATTTGGTTAAAGCATTACAAAGATAACTCCTAAGGTTAACCCTAAGGTTAACCAAAAGTTGTCCATGCTAGAATTTCTGATCATTTAACTATAATGATGACATTTTTCCATGACATCAGTGCATCCTTCCCCAGCTACAAACTCTTTAATCTGCACTACATGAGGAATTTACTTGACATTTTTTCTTCAGGAGTTCTCTGGGCTTGGTTGTTGTGTGGCCTTTTTCGTTTTTTTCAAGCCCTTCAGATCAGATTCAAGTGTTTTGACGGTCACTCTGCACAGCTCCCATGACAATATCCAATAGTCTCTCATTACAATTTCCTTTAAGGTTGAAGGTTCAAAGTTAATTTATAGTCATTCATAATATAAGAAAGAAATGTGTAACTCAGTGTCCAGTGGTGTACCATAAAAGCAGGCACTAATAAATAAGTAAAAGAAACAAAAAATAACTGAATTTTTAAAATTCTGTCTAAAGTCTATCAGGCCTTCTGCCTGAGGGGAAGGGGGCAAACAGTCCATATGCAGGGTGTTTGAGGTCCTTCATAATGCAGGATGGCCTGCTTCTGCATCTGTTCATGTAAATGTCCTCAGCAGTGGCGGAGCCAGGAAATTTTCATTGGGGCGGCCCGAATGGATCGGTGATCATGTTTGGGGTGGCACCAGGACTGGACTGGGACAAAAAATCGTCCCAGACAATTTTGAGCCAAGACCTGCCCCTCTCACTGTGGCTACGGGGGGGTGGGGATTCCGCACCAGCCCAAAATTACCTGGCCGGCCAGTCCAGCGCTGGGTGGCACAAATGTTTCATTAGAAAGTACAGATTTATTTAAGGCACCTAAAGCACACACCGCAACAGTATTTGGAATGAGGGTATTGGTGGAAAATATCAAATAATATATGGTTTATCCAACTTTTTTTTCAGTGGATGGAATTCAGTGGAGTAATGTGAATGATCTTTTGAGCAGATTTACCACCCTCTGCAGTGCCTTCGTGTACCATATCGATTTCTGTACCGTACTGAAATACAAGAAGCAAGGACGATCTCCACTACACACTTGTAGAATGCTGTCAGGTCTCGAATGCTTTTCTAATTACTGTATTTCTAATAACTGCATAACGCTTCAGCCTCCTAAGAAAATAAGGGTGCTGGTTGGCCTTCTTTAAGATACTGGATGTGTTGTTGGCCCACATAAAGATATTGGAAATGTGCACCTCCAGGTACTTGGGACCATTTCCACACTTTCTGCTCTTATAAAGAGGGGGGTGACCTCTCCACCTCAAATCCACAATCATCTACTTTGTCCTTCCCACACTGATGCAGAGGTTGTTTGCTTTCCACCACAACCATGTCCTCAGTAAACCTGTGACTTGGTGAACAGTTATATATTTGAAGTATGTACAATACAGGACTCAAGACACATCCCTAGGGGGAGCCCATATCAACGGTAATGAGGAGGATGAGATGTCATGCATTTTAATAGTCCAGGAAGAGCAGTCTAACACATGAATTCCTGGTCTCCATGGGAATGTGGGCAGAGTGGATAACAGATGAAACTGCTTCAGATGTACAATGGTTCTACCTGTAGGCATACTGATGGGGGCCCACATTGATGCTGATGGTATCTCTTAGGTAAGCCATAAACAGCCCTTTGAGGCATTCCATGACTATCAGGGTCAGAGCCATAGGACGATTGTCATTCACACGTCACCGCTGAGCTTTTGGGCACAGGGATGATAGTAGATGACTTGAGACATATCAGCACCAAAGCTTGATAGAGTGATGTGTTAAGGATATCAGTCAGAACCCCCGTGAATTAATGAGCATAGACTCTCAGAACCTGTGATCTGCTTTCCAGGGGTTAACTCTTAACAGTGACCTTCTCACATCCTCAGCCGACACACTGACAGGCAGCTCTCCTGGTGGAAGTGCAAGCCTGGTACTGTTGGAAACCTCAAAGTGAGCATAAAAATGTGTTCAGGGCTGTAGGGAGAGGGCCCTCGGGGCATTTAACATCTCTCTTGTAGTAAGCAGTGTTGGTCTTGATGCCCTTCCACATGCTTTAAGGGTCAATGGTGGAAAAAACAATCCTATATCTTTATAGAATGGTTGGTTTTTGCCCTTCTAATTCCAACCTCCTTGGTGCTTTCAGTGCTACAGTGTTGTCTGACCTAAACCTGAGTCCCGTGCCTTTTTGTGGAGGTACTTTCTGTACCAGCTCGACCGTGTTTCCGGTGGGGGGGATTGCGGGATGGTGCTGAGAAGTACCGAGGTTCAGCCGTGTTTCCCGGGGAGATATGCGCATCTCGGGTTGACAGTCGTGGTCCGGGTGGGGTTAATATGGCTTATGCGCATCTCGGCCGCATCTCGGGCCGACGAATGTTGAGGCAGCCCAAAATCCCGGACAATTCTAAAATTCCGCTCGGACACCGGACGTAGGTCTCAAAAAGTGGAAATGTCTGGGAAAAAGATGATGTCTGGTCACCCTAGCTTACTAGTTTTAAGTACAATATTGACATCTTGCTAAAATAATCGCCTAACTCTTTTTTTCCAAGTTTTTCAGGAAACACACACAAAAAATAAAAAAAGACAAGGCCCTTGTCTTAAAGTGGTAGAATCATATTACCTGATGGTGTAGGCAATACCTGACTGACGGTGTAGGCAATTTTACCACAGGTGGCCAGCATCATGAGGAGATGATTTAGGCACAAAAGTCAATTTTGACAGGCGATTATTTTAGCAAGGTGACGATATGGTGAATAGAAAGTCTGGTTGATCATTCCTGGAGCTTGCATTAACTCCCAGAGCAGGTAATGTAGTGGCATTTCAGCTTTAGGAGTCCTTCAGAACAATATCTGCTAACTGGAGAACAGCCTATTTTGATGTAAACACACATACCTTAGCTGAATTACTTTTCCTGATAAATCTGGTAAGCTGAATCTGGCATGGTGTTATTTAGCCATATTGTCACTGAGGCAAAGGCACATCAGTTCCTCATTTCCATGTAGCTACTCAGTCAGAGTTGCAATATGAATCATGCTGTCTAGGGAGCAAACATTAGCCAGAAAGACCACCGGAATACTGCAGTCCACAGGAGCCAGAGTCTGCCTAATGCTGCTTTAAGTCACTATGTTGGAATCCATGAGTTAAAGAAGCTCTGATGGACTGTACTTCACTACATACTTGCCTGTGTTAGTGAAAGGAGTTAGTAATATGCTGGCTGGAAACCAGCTAACTTGCCCTTGTGTTAGCTCACATGACAAGTTGTCTGGGTTCACTCATCCCCCAGCTCTTTCACTCTTTTGTAAGTTCACAGTCCTTTTTTTGATAAAATATCAATAATCATTATAGTCTGAGCATAGATCTATGAATCTGCAACACTCTATCTGTGCAGCCTGTTTGCTTGATGCCTAGATATGTTTAAGGTTCAGTCACATTCTGATTGTTAGTTTCGAATGCTCTTCATAATTCAGTAGAAACAGATCTTGCATGAGGAGACATGATAGCTGTTAATGTTCCTCCTTTCAATGTAAAATAGCCAGAATCTTTTTGTTGATGCATTTAAGCATTCAAATGCTTGCTACTACATTACAAATTATATAAATACATTCTAAAGACAAAGTGCAAAGTGAATGAGAAGAGCAATAGAAAAGAGCATCTGTGTGTAATTCCTTACCAAACATTACAAAATAGTAATGTGCAAATGATATTCAGATACTAAATCAAGGAAAAGGGAAACTCAGTGAACTGAAGAAATAATTTAGCAATTAGTCTTAAAAATATTCAGTAAGTGCTTTGTACCTTACCCCTTTTTGTCTTATTTAATCTGAATAATGTAAAAGCAATGAGTTGTAAAACACTTGGAAGGTGGAGCTGAATACTAATTGACCACTTACTTGGTCTTCAGTATTGGTTCTCTAAGGCAATTCAACTACAAGGCACTCCTGTGGGACACCAGTTTATGAGGTCCACATTGCTTTGTACCTACACTCACTGACAATTCTAACAATTCTACCTACACTTTTTAGGTTTACAATTACAGATTAGTCCAGCTGGTACTGCATAATTTGTCAGGCCTGTTCTACCTCATCCTTCAGTGGAAACCACCATATGACCAATGATGACCAGATGTTATCTGAGCGGTGGACCATTCTTAGCACAACAAAGACATGGTCAGGGTAGTTTCATCTCAGTATGTGTTGTGCTGGCCACTGTGATAGCTTCTGGTCTTTCATTACTCTTTTTTCCTTCTCCTAAACCAACTGATCAAACCTCATCAGTCTGGAACTAGTATCTGTTTGTCAATCACTGTTTACCCATAGGTCACAGAACATATCAAAGTCTGAGTGACCGATCTACTGTTCAGCTCTGGACAGAGTGTGCTCCGCTTCTTTTTGTCAGCTTTCTTTAAATTGATGAGAACCCAAAGCTCATTCTAAGATGGGAACCCTCAAATAAAAAATCAGTTACACACACTAATTCAAACTGCATTTATATAATTAAGATAATAATTAAGATTAATTATTGTGATTAAGCTTTCTGTAGTACTTTCTTTAAAACAACAGTACATTTAGAAATATTCCCTTGAAACATATAGCTTTGAGCAAAAGGCTTATCAATTTACTTACATAATTAGAAGAGACATGTTTGAAAACATAGAGATGAATATTGAAATGTAATTTTAGCATTATGAATTGAGTGTCTGCATTTATAATTATTATAATTTATTATTATAATTTATCTTGCAGTTGTTTTTACATATCTCCATTGGATGTGTTTCAGAAACCACACGTGACTGTAAGATTAACATTTAAGACAGAAGTGGTAGCTAAGGGAAATTAGACATTTGTGCTGAAACATTTTTTAAAAATTGATGTGGCACTTCTTCATTCATTCATTTCATGAAACTCAAAAGATACATTTCAGTCTAAATATGTTAACCATGATATTAACAGAGTGCCCAAACACCTGAAGCAAAAGTAAAAAGCACTTGACAAGATTTGACATCCATGCAATAGAGTTTAAATAACTCCTTATCTGGGAAGCCTTAGCTCCTAACCACAATAACATGATTGTGTTATCTTAGAGAAATCAGCTGCTGTACCTTCAGTCAGATGGTTCAGTCTCCATCCAACCATTTCTAACCATTATGAGCAATGAATACACAAAGACTCCAGTGGGTTGACAAGATTAGAAACTATGCCTTGTGTCATTAATCTGTGCTCAAGAAGCCCTCTCGCAAAATGCCTGCACCAAGATTCTGATCTGGTGCAATCTAATATAGAGTACGCTCTATACAGTTATACATAATCCATTTTATGGATAAACTGACGCCAGGGCTTTCAGACCTATCTTATAAAGTGATTTATGATGAGAGTTATTGCACAGATGCCATCTGTGGCCTCAGAGAAGGACAAGGGCAAGATACCAGTCAAAGCATTTGTGGTCAGTTCTTTAGTTGCTGCTGAAACTGTATTTTAGAACAAAGGATACTCCTGCTGAACAGTAGGTGATGACATTTACTGAAAATGTATAGCAGTGTCCTACATTTATAGTTTGAAATCCACAGATGAGTCAAAACATCCTATTCACTCACAGATTGAAAGAATAATGTTAATTATCTTGTTACTGTACATCAAGGTCTTTGATATATTAGATGATAAGCAAACAGTTGGCTCTTAAAATCAACATGTTGGATGCAAGACCAGACTGACTCTGACAATGGCCAAATTATGACCATGTTATAGCATTTTTGAATATTGTTCCCTGGCAGCAGTGATAAGTACCTATTGCCAGCAGTCTTAGAAGTGACAAATCAGGAACTGGGGAGAGAATATTGGGCTCAGAAATGTTTAATGATGGCTTCAGAAGGAAAGTACCGCACCATTCACCACACCCTGCTGAGTATGGAACTATATATCTGCAGATCAGTCGCGTGCTAACTCATCTCCGCTGTCAAAGGTGCCTAAAATGGGCAGATGTACCTCAGAACTGCACTTTGGAGTAATGGAAGAAGGTCACATGGTCCAATGGGTCCTGTTTTCTTTTACATCATGTGGATGGCAGGATATGTGCGGGTCATTTATCTGTGAAATATTCTGCTGTGAATCTGAGTGTCTATTTTCCAAAGACCCCAGATCTGAATCTGATCAAGCATCTGTTGGACGTTTTGTAAAAAGAAGTTCAAGCAGTGACTCCACCCTACAAGTTTATGCTGGATCTGCTGCTAACAATTTGGTGCCAGATATTTCAGAGCAGAGACCTGTTTTAGGGCACATGGGGGACCAGTAGCTTATTTGATTGGTGGTCATAGTGAATACACCAGCGTTTTTAACCTAGAGTCTATCCACCACATGTGCAGCATAAAATAGATTAACAGTTACATTCATTTTTTAACTGTACTAAGTAAAAGTCATTCATTTGAAACACACTTACATTAGAAGCCAATGAGCAGGTGACAGAGCAGCTTTAATACTCCCTTAGATAAAGGAAATGTGATAATCTGCGTGGTCAAAGGAGCGTCAAACGTGTCATATTAAGCATAAGCACAGACCGATGCATCAGTGGGTATTCATTGTGAAGAAAAACAGGCATAGATGTAATGTATTCTCTGGACAGACTGTATTAATATGCATGATTGTGAAAATCTGCATAATAGCATATGCAATAGTTCTGTGAATGCATATTTTGCAAAAGTATTTTTGCAAATTTACAGTTTTCCTTTTACCTCATGTAGTAAATTAGCCAAGACATACTTGCCCAAAGTTTTGCATTAGAGCAACAAAGCTAACTAGATGCATTTTTACGAGAAAATGAGTGATTGCTTGTTTGCTACAAAACAAGTGTCTGGGTGTTAACTGACCCATTCTTACCAAACCGTTTATGGGTAAGGATTGACTGAATGCATAACCGTTTATTTTTTACCTCTTGCCAGATGAGGTTACATCACAATACCCCTTTCTGAGCAACAAAAAAGAAATAGCTCCCTAAGCAGACTCAAAACCCGATCTTCTGATTCAGAGTCCAGCACTTTACCCATTTGCCAGCTCTTGAGCAACTGAAGGCTTGAGCAACAGATGGATAGCAAAGGTTGGTAAGCAGTGACTATAGGATTGAGAAAATAAGCTTAGTGGAGAGCATGATGATTTTGATTGGCCATAATACAACACTGAAGTGAGATAATACAATAATTATTGCGCTAAAAGAAAATAACCCAATTTTCATGGTCTTGCACCTTAATAAACATTATTATCACATTTGACTGGATACGCATGTGATCAATCTGGATAGGCAAGGCTTACCTGTAGCTGCGCCTTGATCAAAAGCTTTTTTAATTAAAGAGTGATAAGGCAAACAAAAACCTATATTTATATGTTCACTAATGATTTGATGTTAGTCTAGCACTGCTAGTCCACAACACACAACTTGTAAACAGAACAGTTTGATTGTCATGGTCCAACTAAGGTCTTAAGCTTAGTGCAATTATCACATAGCCCTTGCCAATATTAGCTGAAATATTCAATACCTATGTGAACATTTAGAAATGCTTAGATCACTCCCAGTACTCTTTAGGTATTTTGCAGCATTTCTTTTAATAGCATCTGTTTGATGAAGGCTTATGCTTTTGTGCCTTCATCATAAGAGATATTACTTAGGGTAAACATGTCCTCAGAAGTGGACATGAGTAGATATTTAACCCTCATTTAGGCTTAACTGTCGTTGTTCCAGAAGCTGCAGCCTCCATGATTCGTGAAGCTTCAGCCCCAGTTCCAGACACTGCAGGCTCCATGATTCAAGAAGCTGCAGCCCCAAGTCCAGAAGCTGCAGGCTCCATGATTCAAGAGGTTGCAGTCCCAGTTCCAGACGCTGCAGCCTCCGTGAGTCAAGAAGCTGCAGCCCCAGTCTGAGAAGCTGCAGCAGCCCAAGTGTGTGTTCCAGTCCAGAAGCTGCAGCACGTGTCTCTGTCCCTAGGTTGTTGTCTCTGCTCCTGCTCCCAACCAGGAGCCAACTTGGCCTCCATGCACTCTACAACCGCACTGGAGGGGACCAGGCCCCCTGGCATGCTGAAATCGTGCCCTTGGAGGGGAGGCGCCCGAGGGGCTCCACGAGGGGGCTCACTCCCGGAGGACACAGAGGGGCTCTATGGAGGGTGCCTGGTCCCGGAGGACATGGAGGGGCTTCCCGCAGGGGACTCGGTCCCAGAGGACATGAAGGGGCATGACGAGTGAACCCCTCAAAAGAACGTATTGTGGGATCAGCATGGGCTGTCCTGGCCGTGCAATAGACCGGCTGTTGAAGAGACCAGTGGAAGCCGGCCGTGGGGGCCCATGGGGTCCGCATTTTGCTGCCCCCTGCCCCGCCTCCACCCTAGTGGTGGACCAGTCAGCCTACTGATGCCCCAGTGTTACAGTTGCTATGTGTAGAAGGTTGTGGCTAAGGAGTTTCTATATGTTTGGCATGGGATACAATGTGTTTGCTAAGGTTTTTCTAGGTGGTTGCTTTGATGTAGGAGGTGGTTACTAAGTAGTTTCTATGCAGTTGCTATGGTGGATGAGGTAGTTGCTAGGAAGTTTTTAAGTGGTCGCTATGGTATACAAAGTGGTTGCTAGGGTGTTGCTAGGTGCTTGCTGAGGTGTAAAAGTTGGATGCTAAGTAGTTTCTAGGCAGCTTGTATTTGTAGGAGGTGGTTGCTAAAGAGTTTCTGGATTTTTGCTATGGTATACAAAGTGGCTACTGGAGTGTTGCTAGGTGCTTGCTGTGGTGTAGGAGATAGTTGCTAAGTAGTTTCTAGGCAGTTGCAGTGGTGTAGGAGGTGGTTGTTAGGGAGTTTCCAGATGGTTGCTATGGTATAAAGGTGGTTGCTGTGGTGTAGGAAGTCGTTACTATGTAGTTTCCAGGTAATTGCTATGGTGTAGGACTTGTTGGCTGGGGAGTTTCTATGTGGTTGCAAAGGTATACAAGGTGGTTGCTCAGGTGAAGGAAGCAGTTGCTATGAAGATTCTAGGAGGTAGGCCCATCTCAAAATTTCTTCAGAATTTTTTCATTTTATTTGAATGAACACATGTGGTTCACATGGAGTAAAAATTGAATTGGAGATAGGTTCCCATGGGGGAAAAGGGGATATAAGGTGTGTGTGTGTGTGTGTGTGTGTGTGTGTGTGTGTGTGTGTGTATGCGTGTGTTTTTGTTGGTGTGTGTATATGTGTGTGTTTATAAGTGAGTGTGCTCAAAGGCGCCAGCATGGTGGGGTGTGGGAATGTTCTTAAACTCTGTTTGATACACTAATCGTAGTCTTACTAATTAATTTTTAATGACCGGTCATTTTTGACCAGGAACACCATGAGTGTCCATAAGTTCAATATAAAACACAAAATATAATACAAATTCTCAAATAATTTTTTATATATTCCAGTGTCTTGGAACCTTGGAACAAACCTATGAAATTAACTGCATTTTCTAGAGAGAAAATGTGAAAATCGGTCAGATTTTTACTGGAACACAATAGGAGGGTTAAAAGAAAAGATAAAAAACTACATTTATATACAGTGGAAACTTATATATGTATAACCATTATATTATGTTTATATTTTCTATCATCCTTTCAGTTTGGGGTCAGTTTGACCCCAGCAACGTAAACCTCCAGAAAATGGTTTAAATTAGAATTGCTACCCAAATTTATGTGTCAGGTATTTCTTTGCTGACTACCTAAATCCTGCATTAATTAGTGCTGCTGGAGAGCCCAGCATGGGTGTCCCTTAATGGGGAAGAGCCCTGTGCTTGGGGCATAGCTGACAGCTAAACCTCTCCACTAGCATACACCCCCATACTAACTTTACTTACTGGATCTTGAATTTATTGTAGTCTTTACAGCTGCCACTTGCTTCATCCCCAGTACCCAGATCGCAAAGGCATAATACACAATACAAGGACAATACAGACAATCTTTTATTTTCATAAGTCATGAAATTTGTGAGTGCGCTTCTAAAGTGTAGATTGCTGGTGCAATGTTCTCTGTATGGTCGCACAATATACATATATACACAATATACATATAATATATGTGACTTTCTTGTTCAAACAGGAAAGAAGGAAGAAGGGGTTCACAGAGGTCTGCTCCTGTGGGCAGTGCAGGGTTCCAAGGACTGAATGTAAAATTATTCTAACTCTAAATTTAATATAGGAGCAGCTCTACCCTCTAATGCCTGTAAAAAAATTCACTTGTGCAGTATAATCCCCATTCACATTTTAGATATTTGAATTTCGGAGATGGGCTGACCATGAAGCTTGTCTACAAGCAGACAAAAATATATCAGCAGCGCACAAAATATCAAACTAATCTAACTAAGAAAGAAACCATTACATACACAACAAATACAAAACGACTTTTACTCTTGCCATCATGGGGGATGCAGCCAACAAAGGGTCACTGTCTCTGCAGTGTTGCTGTGATACTCCTCTGGCTATAGCAGGTGCAAAACCAAGTGAAGTCAATATAACTGTCATGATTCTGGCCAGTAAACAGAGGTGACACTCATAGAGGGTACTATGCCCAGGCCAAGAACTCTGACAAGTCGTGTTGTCAGCTATAACAGTTGGCCTGGAGTCACCTACCAAGTTCCTGGATGGTGCATCCAGCCTGACTATTGGACTGAGGATGGTAACTAGAGGTGAGGCTGACCACCATCTAATAAGACATGCCACAAAATCAGCAAAGGCATACATTTACTGGCAGGAAAGGTGTGTGGAAAGTATGAGCGCGCTATGTTCATAATAGCATGCATCATATTAGATCACCAGTACTTTCCTTCTGGGACAGGTAATCCCTGTATGCCCTGTGGCAGGGGAATTGTGTGCCCACTCCACCAATGTTCAGGCACTACAGCACATTGGTATTTTTCTGAGGGGCAGCCATCCAGGACTGGGTAATCCTACCCTCCAAACTCCACATCAGTCATGCCACCAGCATGAACAGGGCAGAATGGGCTCAGGCACCACCGGAGCCACCTCAAAGGGATGACGTCAGGAGACAGCATCCACTTCACCATTTTTGTACCCAGTGCAGTACATAATTCAGAAACTGAAGCTTGTAAAGAAAAAATATCATTGGTCTGCTTGATATATTCCAAGTGCTGATGGTAGGTGAACATCAGATTAGGGGCGCTGTGCCCAACTGGAGGAAATCACACTTCTTGGTCTTAATGCAGAACCTGTGCTCGAGCAGGCAAGAAAGAACCTACCTTACAATGCCAGTGAAATAAAGTTAGTTCTATAATATGGCAACACAGGACCCCATGGTAGAGCTCCATGCCTGGACCTACAGTCTGTGACTCAGCACTCCTGAATCAGAGTTCCAGAGTGAGGGGAGCTGTGTCATTGTGAGGAGCTACACAAAAACAACAAACAGCCTGATAGCACTGAGAAGTGCTTCTATTACAAAGCACTTCAGGCAGTGGTAGTTAGGTGGAAGATGCTGAAGGATTCCTTTAAGATCTGAAAAGCCAAAGCTAAGATTGTTTAAATGTGAAAGAGACAGCTTGGTACCCGGCTTATTTCAGACCGTGGTTGAATACCTAGCAAGCTAAAACCATTCTGATGTGACTTGCAATCTAAAACTAAGCTCATTCATTCTGATTACACAGGATTCAATGTCAACAGAGCTACTCAGATGGAAAAAATGTGGTGTATGTGTCTAGCTGTGTGTAAGGTCACATTTGTTACTTTCTCACTGTAGACTGAATTCTTAGATCAAATGTTTCCTATAGTAAAATGAGTTGCATTTTGCTGTTAGTAGGAACCAACAGCATGTGTAAGAGATATTACGTGAATATTTTGTTGCCTCTCATAGTAATTCACATAGTTGCACTAAAGCCTTCTTTTGCATTGTGGAAGCTACTGTATTTATCAAAACCCCAATGCAAATAAGATAGCAATCACCGCCAATTCCTATGATAGCACTTGGTACCAAAATTCATTGGTCTGTGTTGTCAGTAGCTCACAGCACACATGTTCATGGTTCAAGGTTACTTTAGTGTCATCAGCAGCTGTGTTCTCGTACATAGTGAGATGAGACAATGTTTCTCCATTGGCCACGGTGCAGCATACAGAGTAACTGCATAATAATTGGGATCCATAAATAGGTTGGGGAATTTCATTTGTATGTGTTTCTCTGTTGGAAAATGAGTTAAGTGTAAAGAATGAGCAGATCCTTATAAAAGTAAATGAAATAGCATCTGTATACAGATACAGCAACAAAGGGAACAACATGTATGCATTTCTTATTGTTACCATTGTTTTGCTCTACTATAGTCATATGTCCTTTTAGCGGTATATCCACATTTTGAGTAAGGTACATTAATCCAAATTTAAGAAGTGAAAATAAGTATTTACGTACTGCTTTATCTTGTAATACATAACCGTTTGTGGGCTGAATTTAATATATTGGAAGGAATAAATAAAGCTAAAAATGTGTTACACATATAGTATGTTAAAGGTTTGCACATGATTGCCATTATCCACTTTTAACAATTATGGCATTCACTGGAATTGTCTCTTACTCAGTAAACAAGAGTTTTATTGGGAAATCAGCCTCAAGTGAGTTTGGATTAGCCAAGTCTCCCTACTGAATGTTATTATTAAATCCAAACTCTTGTTAGTTTGTTAGTCCCTCTACTTGAACACTTCTAAGGCTGATATACCGATAAGAAAGAGAGACTAGAGCAGTGGACAGAGTCTCCCACAGTGTTGCTACCAGCACCACACATAGATACAATTTATTTAGCTTTTATAAACTTGAGCTACTTGGTAAATTGGTGAGTTATTCTGTTACCTTTTTCCAAGTATATCCCACCTTCTTATGCTTTCTAGAATATATTTTAGGCTAATGAGGTTCTAACTACCAAACACAGTTTGGTTTAGGTAATGAAATATAATGCTAACGTATCAATAGACCAAGAAATGATAAGTATTTCAATGTCTACTTTTTTAAGCATGTCACTCATTCACACTGGGTTTTATTAGATGTGTTTATATTAAGTAGCTGTGGAATTTAGAAAATCTTAGTGGCTCAGCACTGACGTTGGCTAAACTGTGAAGACATGGCAATAGGTGGGTTTACTAAATTGGTCATAAATAGTCCTAAAAATCTGATTTTCTTATAAGATTAAGCCATTACACTTCTACTGTATATATAAAAAACTTAAATTATAGGGTGTTTATTTAAAATACTCCTTTTTAAATACTAATTTCTTGCAGTTTGCAGAAAAAGTCTTTTAAAAAAACCATAACTTGTGAAGGGAGTTGAGTCCCTTTCTAATTTTCAGAAGACACAGTCCAATGCTAGGGGGTTGTGTACCATGCTAAGGGGGACGATTCTGGTCTTGGTGATCTATCCCTCTGTAGAGTTTTAGCTCCAAGCAGGGGCGGACTGGCAATCTGTGCGTTCTGGAAAAGTCCAGAACGGCCGTCCGCTCCATGGCCTTTGGGCTGCCTTTCTCCTTCACTGAAAAATCAGCTAATACCAGCAGAGGGCGCTAATACAATCGTTTATCAGGCATAAAATCCATAGGGAAAAGCCAACAGAAAAGAGTGAATCAAGAGTTGTGGGGGTTGGTACGTATATATGGTACGTACGTATATAGCTGTTGAAGGCTGAGGTTACTTTCATAAACACAGCCCCGATCATCATGGTTTTGTGATGTTATTTGGTGTGAGATCAGGAGGACCCTGCTAGTGGCTGTTTCTACATGTCTAAGTTAGCTGGTGGGCCAATTT
>JBBPCY010073290.1:0-10418 GCA_037974405.1 Brachyalestes nurse | reverse complement strand
GCCGCTTTGCATATTTGTCTGCTTAAAGTGGTATTGCTGTTTTATAGCCACTGTTATGGACCTGTGATGTAAAGTTGCTTGGATGTGTTAGTTGTTTCCATTCCAGCTGCATTTACAGCGGTTCACTTCTCAGCTTAGTTCAAATATATAGTACATACACAAACCTTTAGTGTAGGTGTGTAGTGTACAAATAATACAAAAGACTGGTTTTCTTTATCAGTTCGGGTTGTGTTTCATTCTGTAACATTCTACCTTATTCCTTATGCCAGTGGTTCCCAAACTGGGGGGCTCCCAAAGAGGTATTGCAGAGGGGTGCACGAATGGGATAACCTATATAGTTTGAATTGGAGGGGGGCTCATTATTGTTCTTATCTAGAAAAGGGGGGCCCTGCAGAAAAAGTTTGGGAACCACTGCCTTATGCTACATCTTCTACAAGCAAGTTACAGTGTGGTGGCAATAAATCAACAATGCAGAGAAATATGTACTTTTAATATTTAAGTATTTTTGGAAGCAAGTACTTCGGTACTTTTACGTAAGTGAAATTTCACTGTATGACTAGGCCTAGCCTCATTGGTGCCCGTCCCCAAGCCCCCACCACCGCAGATTCGTCCCCCCGCAATAAAATGGCTATCTGCGGCCCTTCCCCACTGGCCAGCCTCAGCCATAATTGACCCAGCCTGTCTCATTCTTGTGTGTATTTAGCACCAAATAAGAAAACATGGTATTACATGGTAAGACTATTGAATATAAGAAGCTAATGAACCATCATCTGCAGAAAATGATATGGGCAAAAAGTCTTTCGAGAATGTAAAGCCCACAAGCAAGCAAGCTTCTCCTTGTGGTGAACAGAGTTCATGAAATGGTTAGAGAGCAGAAGTACTTTGTTTTTACCATAGACAATGGCAGCTGTGTGTGTGTGTTTGTGTCCTAACCTTGCTCCGAACTTCCTCTTCATTGGAAAAATAAACAAAGCGAATGCACGCGCTGTCCAGTCCAGAGATGAGGCGAATCATGTCGGGTTGTGCCTGGTACTGAGAGGAAACCAGCCCTAGAAATACCTGCTGCCTGAGGAGCGACAAAGAAAGGTCCCCTACACACACACACACACACACACACACATACAAATATACACACAAATATGTTTTTGCCCAAGTATATGCTTCTTGTTTGTATATAAACCCTAAACATAATGCTTTTATTAAAGCCTCTGGTCAGTAGTTGAAAGAAATGTAGCTTGTTTATTCTTTAGTAAGCCACAGTCAGAGATAATGAAAGACTTACTAGAGATAATTGAACATCTAACCATTATTACATGTTCTGTGTTATGATAATGTTGTTTTCCATTCTGAAGGTTTTATTAAGCCAAATTATGAAGGCAATCATTTCTACTGCCCATAACTATTTAATAAAGCAGCAACTAGGGTGCATTAAGACATTTTCCAGAGCACTAACATGCCTGTATAATATCCAGCTATGCAAAAGTCCAATAATATAAACTAAGTCGAGTTAATCTGAAGTCATAAAAGTGAGGATGGAAAGGAAGCCTGGACATTCCTGTCCTTTTAACTGTGGACTGCAGGAGTGCGTACCTGCGGCCTCACTGCTTTGATTCAGTGGCAGTTCAACACATATTCCATCGATCTCAGGGTCATGGGGCTGGAGGAGGGGCTTAAAGGACACCGCCACACACTGGCCAGCCATGCAGGAGCGCTGATAAAAATCAACAACCTTCTTTCTGCACACAGAACGCATTCATTACAATGACAATGCCATTCATTAAAAACACCTACAGACAACAGACAAAGTTGTTTTTTTTTACAATATGTTAAATTCACAGTAATTGTACAACATATGTGCAACATAATCAGCAAAAATGTGGAAATCATCTGACCTGTCTGAATCGGTCAGGGGCTGGAGGTCTTCTCCATCCCAGAATTCAGTGCAGACTCCCAGCACCACATCCGCAGAGCCATAAGAGAACAGGTAAAGCTCACCTGGAGGGCAGAAACATCTTATCATCTCAGATCAGGAGAAAAATGCAAAGATGGAATAGTAGTGAAGGACCACTTTATCTGGATGGTCCACGGTAACTTATCAGTTGTCTTCTGACATCCAGCTAAGTATCTATTATCTGCAGCTGAACTTTAAATTGAGTAAAAAAGATGGGCTAACAGTCTAATCCTGTAGAGTGATGTTCACTACACATACATGAACCTTGACATGAAACTGACACAGACCTAGATTAAGACTAATAAAGCCTTATTCTATCACCTGTCATAAAGGCTTCAAATCTGATGATATTTCTGTTTGGTGAAGCCTGTTAAACCAAGCCTTTATAAATGTTAATGTAGATTTATGTCATGTTTATGTAGGTGTCATGTAGCCATATGAAGTGTTAGGAAATACTATATTAAATCAAAACCCACTCCTAAACCTAATTCTGTTAATTATAAAATCCAGACAGTTTGTTAACAATAGAAGTATCAGTAGATAATGTAAGATGTATCGTGAAAATAAAGTGTGACTGGAGTGAAAAGAGCCCTCCTTGTTGATGTTTTTCTCTAAAATTCACTTATGGTTCACTTATGATCTCTTGGTCTTATAGGACACACTTTTAACTGTCAGCTAAAAGAATTCCATATGAAAATAGAAATGGGAATGTTGGGAGAAACTCTAGCTGCTGTGGATGCTCTGTAGAAGGCAGTGAGGAATATGTGCGAGGTTATGACCAGCTAAGACCAGTAGCTCTCAATTTTACCCCTGCAGGGCCCCTGATCTGCACATAGATAAAGGTAAGCATTTATTAGTCCCACAGGTGAGAAATTTTTGTTACAGCAGCAAAGTGGAAAGAACAAAATAAAGAGTAAGCAGCACGACATAAAAAATACTATACAAATATTAAATAAAGTGTGTATATATATATATATACACATACATGTACACAAGTATTATTTTATCCTAACACACCTGATCTAACTAATCAACTAATTAACAAGCCCTGCATGACAGGGAGCTTCTAAAACTAGAGCTGGGAACCACTACTTTAGACCAAAATTATGTACTGAAGTATGATAAAGCAGTCTGAGATTGTCTTCAAGGTTGAAGGAAGAGCTACAAAACTCTGATAAGCACTTTATGACTGAAGTGAAGCACAGGAGAACGCGACGTTCACGCTGCCGGAGATGATAAAAAAACTCTTTAGTGAATTTAGTGGCATTTTGCGCAGAGAAGATCTTGGGGTCGATTCATGTATCAGGACAACGATGTCGCAGAGGGGCAGTGACTAGTTAACACTGGCTGATACAGTTTGACACCGGGGTCTGCTGCAGGGATGACTCAGAGAGAAGGGTCTAAAGAGGTCAGCCCGATTTCTCTGTGTGTTTTCCCCGTGGGAGCGGAGGGCCGTGACCCCAAGTGCGAGCAGCACTGCCAATGTGAATTTAAGCGATGGTTTGGTAAAAAAAAAAATACAGGAAAAATCAAATTTAGGCAGTTGTCTGCTCACCCATAGTGCCGTTGATCAGCCAAAACAGCGCTGGATAAAGGAATAACAGAGGATAATGGAAGCTTATAACCATTAGTTTAGCGGTTTGTGTAGACTGAAAGTCTGAATCATCACACACAGCTGCATTTTAATCTAGAAAATGACTGTTAGATGTAGGCCTCCAGTTTGACCCATAAATATTAAAACATGGTCATAAAAGGAAAAACGCACACGTGCAATTATACCACTGTAGGCCGACACCCCTGTGGAATGTTGTTGGGGTGTTAGCACTTATCTAATGACATTCCTATCCTTTTTCTAGACTAAACATGGATATCTGAGGCAAATAAAAGCCATTCCTTGTTTTTTTTTTTTTTAACTAACAGTCATATTACCAAGTTTTTAGCTCATATGTTACATTTCTACAGTGACTTCTTTAGCAAAGAGTCCTGGCCAAACTTGACTGGACAATCTACCAGAATTTAAGTCTATTGTTTCCATACAAAGCACAATAAATATAAAACATGGTTCTATTCTGAAGCATTACCAGTGTCAGAACACTGACACACTGGAAGGAGTTCATGGTGGAGAGTCAGGATGTGGTTTAAGGCGAGTGTATGATGGCGAGTGTATGATGCCGGCTCTGTGTTATTGTTCATTCATTATATTGTATGAGCCCTTGGTTACACCTGCAGGCAAAACTGTACACTGTACAAATTCTGTGAGTGTGCTCGTCTGGGCTCACCGGTGTGAGTGTGGTGCACCAGCAGGGCGATGAGATGTGAGAAAGGGAGACGCCTCATGGACACCGAGGGAGGGGACGCCCCCCCTGGCTCTCCTGAGCAAGGGATCGTGGGTATGGTGTAAGCAGCTACACTCAGCCTCTGTTGGAATGAGTCCTTGGCAGAAGGAGAGAATCCTTCCAAAACAAACACACACACACACACACACACACACACACACACATACACACACAATCAAGTTTAGTGTGAATAAAATGAATATGTGGAGGTGATTTGGTTGATGGAGCTTTGCTGGTTTTTAGGTTAATTGAGAATTAGAAAGAGCTTATGCTCAGAAAGTCACTTCACTTAAATTGCGCAAAGGTAGACTATTCACATACACAGTCCTCACAGACACATGCTTTAATTCCACCATTCACAGGTAACTGCAACATTTTTTCTTTTCTGCTCTGAAGTGGTTTTGTTGGCCCTTTCTGTCCTTCAAGTGTCTCACCTAAGTGTTCTCTTATGCATGCATTGCATAAAACAAAATCTTAGCCAATGAAATCAAATAAAAATAAGTTTTTTCCCCTATATGCAGATATGTTGTTTGTTTCAAGAAAGTAATATTTTATTTTAGTGTGGAAGATGTCATATAAGCTGTTTGCATGTTATGTTACTATAAGCAAAATGTGAATCAAAAAAAAAACACAAAATGCTTTAAACTTAAGTAATTTAACTTTTATTATAATTTTGCTGAAATTTACTAGGCTTTTGGTAGTGTACACTAACATTTTTGCTTCATTTATTTTACCCCCATTGGCAGATTTGTTGGGCAATTTTTTGGCCATGCTCCTCTAGGCTGAGTAACACCTGCACTTACGGTAACAGAATGTCTGGAATATCTAGAGATGGTGGGAAATTTAGGGAAGGGGTGAGATGTTCCAAAGGTGTAAAATTTGAATAAATACAAGTTTACAATGGATTGGAAATCATGCCCTGCATTTGGTTAGCAAACTGTGTCGAGGAGGCTGTGCTGGGAACAGCGTTTATGAGGAAAAAAGGCCAAGGAGACACTGACACTGTGCTGGGCAGGGAGGCCCCAGGACAGGATAACTGCTGATCCAGATGACCTGGACTCACCCAGAATCCTCGGCAGCTGATAGAGGCCCCAAGGCGGGCGCACAGGCTGACACGGGGGGTGTGTGCGCAGCAGGGCAGCGTGGGTGAGGTGGTCGGATAGGCGGAGCACGCGGGCCGCCACCACAGGGTCGCAGAGCAGCAGCTGTACAGCCAGGCCCAGCGGCCGCAGGGACGGGGTGTGGCGCTGCCACTGTCTGTCATCAAACTGCACCTGCGTGTCGTCATAGTGCGCCCGTCCCACCGACAGACTCAGCATCTCCAAACCGCACAGGGGGCGTGTCTGGTGGACAGGTGCTGATTATATCTCATTTCATTTGTATTCCACATAAAACACTTGATAATGACTTGAGATCGCCTATTAGGGTCAAATGTTCAGTGTAAATAGCACCTAGACATCTAGAGCTGAATCCTAGTCCTTAGTAGGATGACATAAAAATGACCTGATCTACCTTATTGGAGCTGTCTTTGTTTTTCTCTTTTTGTTTGACTCCGTCCCCTTCATGAGCAGAAGGAGCTTTGCTGAAGAATAAAATCTTCTCTGGGTTTGGACTGGGCCAAGACAGGATGCCCTGCTTATCAACACAGCACAGCACCTGAAACACACATGCGAATATATATATATATACAATGACTGTAGCCCGTCTGTAGCTCACCGTAGGGCCTCTGTTGACCAGCTATTGTTTGAGTGGTGGACTGTTCTCAGCACAGCAATGATACTTACATGGTAGTTGTGGCGTACTGTGTGTTGTGCTGGTATAAGTGTGCTGGAGTTTTTGCTTTTATTTCTATCCAATTTTCTCCCCAAAAAGTAAGCTTGGTAATTCCATTAATTATGAGGCTTCCTTTGAAAGCATCATTTGCCAAACTTACAAAAACTGTTATAATTTGTTGTACATTAGATGTAAGTGAACAATGGACTGTCACTGGATAGCTCAACATGCTTAGAGGAGAACATTAACTGCTGTTACATCAACTAACAGATGCCTTTGCAGGCTACTATAGCATGGAGGGGCATCCTACCTACCCTAATTGATAGTGGTCCACCACCTAGTGATGAGGGACCAGAGTATAACCAATTAAAAGCAGTGGAGCTACAAGCCAGGGGTTTCTAATAAAGTGGCCGGAGATTGTAAATGAACCTTCTCTTGCAGCCCTACTCATATGAACACACCAGTGAAGATGTAATCATTGCAGTGCAGGGAAACATGAGATGGTCCACAGCAGTTGGGAGGCAGTGGTCTAATTGCCGAGTTAGATAACACCACACAGAAGCACACACACTCTTACTGTGACTGAGCCCAGGCTGTGCAGTAGACTGGCTGTGTGACAAAGGCTCAAAGAGCGACCTCCGAGCACCATGAAGAATTCTCTGCAGGTCATCCTCCACATGTCCTGTAGTAGTAACATCGGCTCTTAAAGAAGTCTCCACTTTTAATACTGAGTCCAGTGATGAGCAAAATCCATTCATTCATACACATCAATATGCCTGTTCCTCTGTGGTCTCCATGGTAACACACGTACCCACCAGTCCGTTGGCTGCGGGCCCATCTGAAGAAGCACACAGGCCTCCCCGTATATGCCCACCAGTAACCATAGAGATGGGAAGGTCAAGGGCAGCAGGGGTAGAATGCCATTCACCTTCAGTACAATAGGAGCCAATGTAAACGCTAGGAAATGGTTGCGTATATGTAAAATAATGGGTTTCCTTGAACCCTACCACATAACATGTATAAAAGACATCATTAGCTATTAGATTTGTGACATAATAATCATGACACAGAACACTGTAGCATCTCTCATGACAATTACCTGGAACTTGTTCAATTAATGAACATAGCCAAATAATGACAGCATATGACATTTGTTATGTAGCAGGGTTCAAGTAAAGTGTTACGCACCGGTAACTGCAATAGAGCAACAGGCCAAGGTCCTACTCCAGGAGCCCCCAGGACATAACGTAGCATATTTAGTATCAGCAACAGCACCTGGATACAAGAAGTGTGGTAAGATACAGCACGATAAATGTTACAATGACTTTAGTATGGCAGTGATTAGTCGATTATGTCTATTAGTCATAGTCAATATTGATTATTTAATCCAAAACAAGACTTTCTATAATGCTGTATGAGACACGATTCTGACAGATTGCAGTACACTACAGGAAGCACAGGGGGTGACAGAGGTTCTGAGCAAATTAGTAAGAATGATTTGAAAAATAGTCACTACATGAATTATATAAATATATAACTCACTACATGAGTTATAGAAATAATCAGAGCAGCAAAGTATGCTGTAAAGATCTCCATTTTCATCTAATGGGAATTTGTGGTTTGGAGACAGGTTTCTACATTCAGTCCCTTTTTGCAGCTCAAAAGACAAAGTTGCACCTCTTTGTTCTTCTTGAATATTTATATCTACTGATTTTATTATGTGTCTTTAGGCATTGGGTTTTAAACCCATGGACTTAATGTAGCCAGGTCATGATACCATAACTGATTGCCATGACAGACGTGCTTAACCATATATTAGAATGTGACATAAACTGTCATGACAGACTATATCACCTACCATTGGCATAGTTAGATCAGTGTTATAACCTCTAACCTGTTCAAAAGTTTGGAAAAATTTGTCATAATAATGTTTGATAATTTATACACAATAATACAATACTGATTATATGAATGACATATGTAACAACTTTAATGTATTATATTTTGTTATTGTATTTTGTCATTTTTTCAAAGCAGTTTTTTTCATTCATTGTTCTGGAGACATATAATGTCTTTATATAGGATATATTTAGATTTATATAATTGAATGTAATGTATATATTATTTAATAACTGAATATATATATATAATAATAATAATATATATTTATAAATGTATTTAAGCATGTATTTGTTTGTCCATTTATGTTTATTTCTATATTTTTCACAGCATTTAAAACCTGTTATATCTTATGGTAATAATAAATATATAAACAATACAATTTTAATGATGTAAACCAATAAAAATTGAACATAAAAAGAACAGTTGTGAATATTTTTATCCATAGAGTTAGTAAACACTACAGCTTTTAAGTAGTTAAGCAGGATTGCTAGAGTTAACCCGTTATTCAAACCTTGCACTTAAAGAGTGTGTCCAGAGACTGTGAAGAACCCTCACCAGCGCCAAGGGGGCCGGGCCCCTCTCCAGTAAACTTTGTACAGTGAAGCGCTCGTTATCTAACACAGAGACCGGTCTGTGCTGAGAGAGCTCCAAACACCTCCTATAAACCACAATTAACAACATAGAATAATCATAAGGTTACTCTCAAAAAGGTTACAAAATGGCTTGGAGTCAATGTTGTCCATCATTTAAGGCTCATTTGGTGGCACAAATTATGGGCAAAAATTTGAATACCCCAAATCAAGTTACATTTTAAGGTCACAAATGTACTTTATATATACATCATATTAGAAAATATACAACAAACAATATAAAATGTGCCATAACTTTTGCACAGGCCACATTGTCTTTTCCCCAATAATTTTAATTCAGAAAATAAACATCAATTATTCATAAATAGGTTGTGTTCATTGTAGAAAATCAACAACAAATGTAATTTGGGTGTGCAAACTTTAGCGTCTGACTTTATAAAATAATGGATGCTGAACTGTGCCACGTAAGATGACTGAATAAAATGACTGAATATGTTTTATACCAAAGTACGTTCAAGAAAATAAGTTATTTAGTGAAAAAACAAAACGTAGAAAATGTTATAATCTTCATATAACACAGATTCTTTTTTAGTTTGCACTATAATATAGAGATAAAATGTAATATTTAGTTTACATACATTTTAGCATTTAAGAAAGTAGCTACTTCTAGTTTTAGAGGTTAGCTACTCTTTACTAATATACTAACTTACTGAACTAATTCCACTGCTGGAGTCTTGGTCACCCTGAAGAGTTGAGGCTGGACTAAGCGATGTGGTCGAGGTCTCTCATTGTCCAGGTGAGGGGAGGAGAGGTGACTGAACACATCACTTCGGGATAGGATGACATGCTCCTCTTCCTGCATTTACCAATCACAGAGCGAATCATTGACCTGAATATGCTTAAGTCTTCAGATCAGGAGTAGAATCAAGCTCAGCTGTACATTTTAATGTTGGCAACAATGAAAGGTAATAGATGCCACGCATCTTATTATCAGTTTCATGATGTTGATCGATGGAAGAAATGCAATTACGCTGCTTTGATTGACTAGTCGGAGATGCCACAGCCATCGACAGCTAAGTGTCCAAGAGAACATAAATGGCCTCACCCCTCTGGGTGGGTACTTAACCCCACCAACACTGATGTAACCGAGCTGGCAGTTAGTGTGTTAAGGTTAGTGTACTGACATTGTATTAGTGTTAGAACCCAATTATGTGGCAGTGCTTCACAGAACTAGCCTGTAGTAGCCTTCATGCCCCCAGCACTAGTGACATTTTATGATAGGGGAAATCTTAGTTAATGAGTGAAAAATTCTAAGCAAACAGGAGAATACTGAACCAAAAGATGTATATTGTAATAGATATCTGTTCTAGTGTTCTAAATAAATTTCTTTTTGTTAGTTTTTAGACAAACACTTGTAGAATACTTACCTTAAAAAACTCTTTAAAATAAACATCACCAATGAATGTTTATTAACTATTCTAAAGCCAGTACTTGGTGTGTAGCAAATGTTAGTGAAACAAATGAATGGTTAGAGCCTGAGTAGACTGATTAATCATGGTCATGATTCAAACATTTATCTTAACAGTACCTAGCATCCTTGAACTGGGCAGGCTACTCGGTAGTGTAAAGTGACCATTTGTCACACCACAGCAAACTGTGTGAACAGCTCAAAATTCTTGCTCTGTATTAAACCCATTCACTAAGTGAAGCAGCGGGCAGCCAGGAACACAGCGCCCGGGGAGCAGTGTGTGGGGACGGTACCAGGGAGCAGTGTGTGGGGACGGTACCAGGGAGCAGTGTGTGGGGACGGTACCAGGGAGCAGTGTGTGGGGACGGTACCAGGGAGCAGTGTGTGGGGACGGTACC
>JBBPCY010073289.1:0-10419 GCA_037974405.1 Brachyalestes nurse | reverse complement strand
GAGAGGGGCACACACACACACACACACACACACACACACACACACACACACACACACACACACACACACACACACAGTTAGCTTGTCTGAAGTGATGGAGTTTAACCAAGGTAGCAATCAAGTTAACTAAGGCATCACTGCGGTCTCACACACACACACACACACACACACACACACACACACACACACACACACACACACACACCAAACACACAAACATGAGCCACTCATGTCGCTCTGCATGCAGTCAAAAACACTGGTGAGCATGTACAACCTAACACACACACACACACACACACCTCTTTAAAAAAAAACACCAGCTGCTCAAGTTGCTGTATGTGCAGCCAATAGGGTGGGATCATGAAAAAACTGAAATTTGGGGAGATTCTGAACAATATTATGGCCATATTGAACATTTGAAGTCATTTATCTCTATACCATCTGGATAATATGTTCACAATCATATGTTTAAGTTCCTTAGAAAACCTTATTCTTTGCAGAAATGCTTCTGTATGCAACTTGGCCATCCATCAATATCATGAAGGTGCTGTGTGACTTCTACTGCTTAGCTTGAGAGTCATTCCTCATAGCAGTAAACACTTCTTCATATAATTTTACTCTTCATGTCCCAAGGTACATGTGTTTTAGATCTTTACACCTCACACCACCAAAATATAAAAGAAACAAATAAAAAATATATGCATTTGTGAGATCCTGCTGCCATGGGATACAGCCCAAGGGATAGTTCAGTACTGAAACTAGAAAAATTGTGAATATTACTGTTTATAATTACGTTGCTTCATTTCACTGTTAGTAAGTTATATTAAAATGTACAAAAATAATGCAAAGCATCATTTCTGTTTGTTATTGTAGTTTTAGCTTTCTTATAATAAAACTAACAAAAATCTAATTTAAAAAACTAAAAAAGAAACAATTAATAATAATAATACATGCCCTTGAACAGAAAATCATGCAATAATACACACATCACACAAAAAATAACAGTCTCTCAAAACACACACACACCCACCTACACACCCACACATGCACAAACACGGGTATAGTGTGCAGTTTAGCTGTTTTGTGCTCTTGTCTGATAGCAGAGCCTCTATTAACTATTCTATTGTTACCAGGCATCACTGTGGAAACTTGAGTGGCAGTTGAGCCCACGGCTAGCCTCATTAGCCTGAAACAATAAACACAAAAGTGATTCATTCTCTCCTCTTACTGTTTTTTCCCCTCTTAGTGTCATCAGTGGGATCTTCTCCTCACACCTGGGTCTGTTCTGTAAACCAATTGGTGAAATGAAGAAATGCTAGGTGGTAATTTGGAGACAAACTGGGGATGGATTTTGGGTGGGTTTTGAGGTAAATTTACAGTAAAGTGGTCCCTATAGTCACATGTGAACACATGAAATTCTTTCTCGGGGGGCACTCAGGGAGCAGTGTTAGGGGACAGTACCTTGCTCAAGAACACCTCAAGGGTGCCACTAGAAATCCTGAGATTTGAACCCACAACCTTCTATGCACCAGCAACTCCCTACCACTAGGCCATAAGCCACAGGACTGATTGTACAAGAGTTTGGGAGTGTATTCTAGGTGAACGTGGGACTGATTTTGAGATGATTCATTTTGTGTTAAATGTGGGATGGATTTTTTGGCAGATTTGGGTCTGATTTCAATGTGAGTTTGAGATTCAACAAAACTGGAGCTGAGGGTGCGGTTGGCACAGATTTCAGTATGGGGTTGGTTTTTTTTTTGGCGAGTTTGGGGTCAATTTTAAAATGGGTATGGAACTGATTTCATGGCACGTTTGTAACGAATTTCAGGGACAGCATACGATTGATACTTGGTTAAGTCTGGAAGTGATTTTAATATTAATTTAGGATTGACTTTCGTGCAGATTTGAGCCTGATTTCAGGGAGACTTTCAGTGTAAATTTGATATTGATTTCGGGATAAGTTTGAAGTCGAATTCATAGTGAGTTTTGGATGGATTCCAATGAGATTGATTTGGGGTGTCATGGATTAATTTCAGAATGAGATACATTTCTGAATGAGCCTTTCATCTATAACTGGTTCTAACACTGAGAACTGTCTGCAGGTGATGTGGGGTAACAACATTATATAATCCTGTCTCTTCCTCCACTTTACTACCTTTTTTTTCTTTGTATCACACAATGCTCTTTCTATATTTCTTGCCCCCTGCCCCCCTAGTGCCTGTTTTTTCTGAGCTGTCTAACAGTGTTATCCCATCCCACTCTGGAATTAATAAGATATGGCCCTTGTGGCAGTCTGCTCCGCTCTGCTCCTCATCTTCGAATATGAGACACACCACAAGACTTATTGGGATTGATCTGATCTAATCCAGGGATACATTCAATCAAGTGCTTTGGGTCACGCGTTTCTCCCCCCATCAAGAAAGCCTTTATGACTCTATCTGTGTGGCCGGCACACCATGCCCATCCTGAGGCTCCTGACCTAGTTGTGCAGAATTTCCATCCACCATGTCTCTGCCAATCCAAACTGGGACGAGTCAGCATGGATCAATGTGGGGTATTCCAAAGCAACTGAATGATTTTGGAAGACAATGGCACATAGGAGGGGTGCCCTGATCCACTGGGGAAACACCAAACTGACCAACGCAGTTTGGTGGGTCCCCTTTTAAAACATACTAATTAAACCTGGTCCATTGAACCAGGTGTGTTTGAGATCACCAAACTGTGCTGGACAAGAGTGGAACTGAGAACTTTGGGAGAACCTCATACCTTTTACTTTCACTGCCTGGCAACTTCATGAGCTCCACAAACCTTTACTGATCCATTATACCGGGCTATATGCTGTTTCCGATCTGGACCAAATATTATTGAGGTACTACAGTCAGTACAGCTGTGGCACTGACATGGTAGTGGTATGTTAGTGGCGTTAATTGCCGTATATTCGCTCCAGAGGTGTTGGTGAGGTTGTGTGTTAGCGTCTCTGCCACCCAGAAATATCTAGGAGGGCTGCTGTGCTCAGACACACACAGGGCTAGTTGATGACAACACAGGGCTCTAATCTAACGCTGTACACCAGGAGCTGTATCTAGCACAACTTTACTGTGGAAATAAAGGAGATTATTCATTTGGTGCCACTGATTTGTTAAAGGTTGTCTTTTCTATGCTTTTTGATTTGCTTGAAGAAAAAGATTTAAACCATCACCCCCTCTTGTCCCGAAGCCTGCGTTCCCAAGTATCCCCACCTTTTCTAAGGTGTAGAAAAGTTCCTCTCAATGCAATGGCACAAATCACTTTTTTTTCAGTACTGGCGCCATAATGGGGACATTAAATCTGCTTGGGTTAGCTCAAACTGTTCCTGTTCCCAACTTTAAAATGAAGACATTAAGCCAGACACCAGAAAGTTCTGGGCATCTCTCCAACATAAACAGAGATTAATTTCTGCCTTAAGCATCTAAACAACACGCCTCTCGCAAAACCTGCCATCGCTGCATTCGGGGGAAAATATATATGTATAATAAAAATAAATAAAATACTGTCATGCTGCTGCAGCACACCCTGAATAATGCCGGAGGCCTTCGTCTTATCCTCATCCTCACCCCCACCCCCTTCTCCCCTTCTCCTTCTGCTTAGTGGAAAACAGATATTTTCCTTGCTTTTGTAACGTCAATAGTAGCGGCATATGAGTACAGAAGCTAAACTCCTCATGGTTGTGATGTCATACATATTTTTGCTTGTAAAACAGGTGGCCAATCAAAAGAAAAGACATTTCCATAATTCTTAGGACTTTGGGGTGAAAAGGTTTGTTTAATTGGCAGAGGAAAATCAATGAAACCAAATATTCATTTTCAGGAAAGAAAGCACTGAATTACAAATGAACAGGCTCTTTAAGCTTATATGTCATGCGCTTGTCCCTCACCCTGCATGTTATTAAGACTCAGAATGGACTTTAATGCTTGGACACTGGAGTAATTAATAGTTTCCCCCATCGCACCCCGCTTATTCAATAGCCATCCGCCTGAGCCAGAGAAGGCTTTGCCCGGAGAAGCCCGTGGAGGATACTACAGCATTTTTCCAGAGTGTATAAAGCATTCAGAGTCTATAAAGCAGAGATTAATCAGAATAGGGGATAATGTCCTTCACCCTGTTTGCTTTATTGATTAAGATAAAGGCTTCAATACTCCCCATAATCCATTACCCTTCCGGCTTTGAGAGCACTGTCAACAATAGCTCTAACTGAGCTGTTCAACTAAGAAGGATCTGGTCAATCTGGTGGAGATGCTCTGCTTGGAATGGCTACAAGGTGAGCGGTCATTCATTTTTGGTGGCCATCAGGGCACCAATGTGGTTTCTTGATGGACGGTCATGCTCTCTTGGATGTCCGGCCTCAGATGGCATTGTGGGACAAATAAACTCAAGACCTCCAGATGATAAGGCAGAAAGTGCAGGTCGGAGGCTGCAGTGACAGCAGTACATCTGTTCTGGACATGTAAGGGTTAAGCTGTAGTGCCTGCCATGTATCAAGCCACTACATATGTGGCCATTAGCTGCTCTGGCTACAAACATGGGCCATGCTGGCTGCATGTGTGGGCCAATCTGCAGAGTTTCAGATGGAGTGCTGGTCGCTATCAATCACATGATGAAGTGTGGCGTGCTCTCCGTAGCTCCGAGAGCCTCCTGCTGCCGAGCTGTTTCGCTCCAGCTAATTAAGCTGCTTCAGCATCCACACCACCCCAGACTCCGATCCATCTGAGCGTCCACAGGACAGAAGTAGGGAATGATGCTCTCAGATCTTGGCACCAAAAACGCATCCATACTATGGTGCTCTAGATATCGGCCTCTAATTATAGAACACCAGAGATCTTGCAGTGCCTGATGTGGTCCACAAGTTACAGCACGCCGTGTCTGGGACATCACCATGCCTGCAGAATCTGCTCGAATTTTAGCTGTCAAACTTCTGTTCTTTTTTCGGAATTCCAGTTCTGTCAATATTTTCAAAAATTATGAAAATTAAAGCTTGACACACCCTTCCATACAATATCCTTTAAAACTTTGAGGCTGAAGTTGTAACATTAGCTAGGACACAGATGCTAAGTCAGTCTAGCCCATATACCCTGTAAATAATCCATGTTATAATCCATGTCCACTTTTCGTCTTCATTTTTTTCACTCCATTTATGACATTTGTAGCAGTCATAATTCATTTCTTTTAAATAATTCATGATTATTTCCCAACCTCCATCCCTTCATCCCATTTTAGTTAATGTGCCTTCAAGACATATAAGATATATGTATGATATATATGAGCTTGGTTCTCATTGGTCACCCTTCACCTCATTCAAATAGCAGTACGGGCATTCCTTAGAACCTTAGTGGGTGAGGCATCAGTGCTATTACATATTACAGCCTTTTATTTTAAACATCATGATATATTTAGGATTTTTTTGTTTTACATGATGAGGGCATAACAAAATCCTAGTTAAATTTATATAAAGAATGTCTGTCTTGTGAATACTGTATATAAAACAACGATTATTCAATTATTATGAACAATTATTATGGGAAATATTTTGGTGCCACATATTTTGGTGCAGGCCCATCTAACAGTATCCAGCCCGGGGCTCTGTGGTCATCCTAATATACCCTTGGCCCAGCTGCACTCTCTGGAGGCCAAATGGCCTTCAGCAGCCTATATAACCCTGTAGAGCGATGGCTATTACACACCTCTGCAAGGTGATGATTATTATTTTACTTGTCAGGTGAAAGAGGGAGAGAGAGAGAGAGAGAGGGAGAGAGAGCGAGAGAGAGAGAGAGAATGTGTCATAATGAAGCCATGCTGTGAGCTTGTGTGCTGAACACAATTAGGTGTGCAGGTGAAGATAGCAAAGTCTGATGATGTCAGGTCATGGTCAGTCAGGTGTGTGTGTTACGTCCCTCAGTCTATATAGTCCTTGTGCAAAAAACTGGGCCAGGAAAACAGCCTTTTCAGAATGCACAAGGGCACACAGCTGCTTTGCTACAGTTCATAAGGACGGACGGGTCAGTTTGAAACCCAGCCACCCCCCTTTATGACCCTGTCTAGTGGGAAACTAGTCATCAGGGCTTCAGGCCCAATGGGACAGGCCTCAGCAGTGCAAAACTGATCCAACTGACTGATCCAATGGGGTTGACCGGCTCGAGACTTGGCAGTACACACTGCTTCACGGCTGCCACCTCGTCTAGCAGGGGTTACTGTAAAAGGCCCCTGTGGGATCCGAGGCTGGCTGACCCGCTCGTGACCTTTGGCGGCCGCAGGTGGACGAGTCCGAGCCAAGCTGTCAGGCTGCCATGTAAAGAGACGGATGCTGAAGCTGGCCAGTAATGATCAATTAGAGATGCGCGTGGTACAGGGGGTGTGTGCAGGCTGAGGGAAAAGGGAATGAAACTGCATAAACAGCCAGTTTGGAATGAATTATTTTTACAAAGAAAAGCGGGTATTTGGCTGACGCCCTTATCCAGAGTGACTTACAATCGTTAGTTACAGGCACAGTCCCCCTGGAGCAACTGAGGGTTACGTGTGTTCATCACGGACACAGTGGTAGAAAGTGGGGGGTTTGAACCTGTGACTTTTGTGGTCATTGGGTTCACAGACGAGCGCTTTACCCACTAGGCTACTACCCCACTACCACTACCCCCCTTTGTGATGCCAAGGTATTGACATATATCCACCTCTCCCTCATTTTTTTTGTTCAGCCCTACCCATTCATTATAGGAAGTTGTGTTTCAGTTCACACACAATAACACCCTGTTTAATTCTAGGAGAAGCTGGAGAATGGTTATGTAAAATGAATTACGATGAGCGTTATGTTTTTGATGAAAAAATCCACATAAACATGTAGTAGTGGGCTTGAACTCAAAGTACTCAAAGACTGTGGGTTTTACAACTCGAAAGCAGGCTCAGTAGAGATGCTGAGAGGACTACGGTTTTTCTTCACAGGGTTTCTCACCATGAACCTCTCCAATAAGACTGAAAAAAAAACAGAAGTCTCAGAGGGAATGTTTAAAGTGCTGAATCTTTAAACTCCCAGCAGGTAGCTGGACTGGTGTTCCTGAGGATGCGTGGGTTTCTAATACCAGATGATGGGAAACGCGGCAAGAGCCTCCTTGCAAATCACCGAGGGATTACACCAGGCACGTGGACATGCTAGAGGGGGTCTACCTCAGCTTAGAAACCGTCACAGCCTATTACGATTACTGTACCATCACGGCCCACTCAAACTGTCATGAGTTCTAATAAGCTTCTTCACTGAAACCCCTGCATGAACTCACAACAAGTTTCAGTGCTGCCTTATACTCGTTTTTTCCTTTCAACCATGTTCTACATTTACCATCATGTATGAGTCCACCATGTTCTAAATCTGTAGTGGTTCTGCATCTTCTATCTTTGGTAGGTCCACTATGTTCTACATCTCCATACTGTATGTGTTCACCCATGTTCTATTTCTAAAATCCTGTACAATTTCCACTAAGATTTAGATCTACTATCTTGTACAAGTCCACCATGCTCTATATATGCAGTTCTGTCTTTCGTAGTTCTATCTTCCATAGATCCACTATCTTCCATAGATCCACTATTGTCCATAGGTCTACTATCTTCCATAGATCTACTATCTTCCATAGATCTACTATATTCCATAGATCCACTATCTTCCATAGATCCACTATCTTCCATAGATCCACTATCTTCCATAGATCCACTATCTTCCATAGATATGCTATCTTCCGTAGGTCTTTTATCTTCCATAGATCTACTGTCTTCCGCAGATCCACTATGTTCCATAGATCTACTATCTTCCATAGATCCACTATCTTCCATAGATCCACTATCTGTGGGAATTTATGCCCATTAGTTCTGTAGAGCATTTATGAGGTCAGGCACTGCTGTTGGACGAGAAGGTCCGTCTCACAATTTCCATTCCAGTTCATCACAAAGGTGTTGAATGGAGTTGAGGTCAGGGGTCTACACAGGCGAGTCACGTTCTTCCACACCAAACTCATCCAACCATGCCTTTATGGAGCTTACTTTGTGCACTGGGCACAGTCACGCTGCAATAGAAAAGGTTCTTCCCCAAACTGTGTCCACAAAGTTGGAAGCATGGCATTGTATAAAATGTCTTGGTATGCTGAAGTAGTAGGATTTACCTTTACTAGAAGTAAGGGGTCCAGCCCAAACACTGAAAAACAGGTGTGTCCCAATACTTTTGTCCATATGGTGTATTTTCTGTCATCATCAACAATAAACTACAGATTTGACAAGTATTCCTTTAATGCCTCTTAGTACGTAGCAACAATCTGCACACAGACCCAGTCATTCATCCACACTTGGTCCAAGAAACACGTTGTGGAACCGAGTATGACATCAGCATTTGGGGCCTGTTTGAGTGAGTCTGAGTCTCAGCAGCTGTAGCTCCATTCTGAAAGCAGCTCAAGATGCGCTCAGGCCCCCAGCTGTCTGAGCTCAAACCCGGACTTAAATTCACAACATCTGGCCTCTACAGCCCATTGATCTTTTTTTTCATCTGAAAGCACTTCTGCATGTGCTGCATGCTTTCTTTCTCTCTCTCTCTTTCCTCCACACTGTATCTGCACATCCCTCTTTCAAGTAAGTGATGAGTGTGTGATGGTTTGCGCAATGCTAAACGGTGGGGTATAGGCTTCCAGTCAAGTGATATTGCAATGTGCTAATGCTAATGTTATACATAACATATTAAATCAATTATACACTCTGTGTAATTTAGGGGGCGCTAATCTATGGAGTATGATCTAACACTAAAGTGACACACCTCACCAAAAAAGCTACCATGCCAATGAGAGTCCTATCCATAATATATAAGATTCATTACACATTTGTGATTTAGACTGTATAATTAATCTTATATATAATTATATAATTATGTAATTAATCTTATATACAACATCCAATGTTAATCGGTGGGGTATAAGCCTATATTAAAGTGATACCTCACTGAAAATGGCTAATATGCTAATGCTAATGCTAATGCCATCCATAATATATAAGATTAATTATACACTTGATATGATTTAGGCATGCAGGGCATGGTTCTAAATACAAATGTGCTAATGTTAATATCTAACATTCATCAAAAAACTGAATTATGTGCATTAGGCACATGATGATTTAGACACGACGAAAACTGGCGGAGCTTTCATTAACATGATACATCGACTAAAAATACTAATGCACTAATGTTAATGCTTAGGGTAATTACATTTTATGTTATCTGAGTCAAGCGTGTGGTAATTTAGGTTTGCACAGTGCTTACTGCGAAGTGTGTGCTTCCATTGAGGCACTATACATTACCAAAGGCCAAAGTGCTAACGTTAATGTTAAGGTTCATTAAGGACTAGACACGGTTTAAGGCAAGTGCGTGATGTCTGAGGTGAATGCTTTATATGTTAATCAGAGGAGTATAAGATACTTTTAAAGCAATAGATCACTTAGCAAAATGCTATGGCTAAGAATGAAAAAAATGATGTGATCGGAAGCATGGGAAGACAGTGTGCAGCGCTAATTGGTAGGGCATTAGCTTCCATTACTTCTTAGCTAAGTTAGTTCCAGCTCTACATATCTGTAAAAGAAGTCAGCTGGGGTGAGAACAGCATGCTCTGTCATTTATAATCTGATCAAATCACCATCAGGATGATATAATGCTCATAAACCACACAAAAATGATGCAATAAAATAAGAGATAGAAATGCAGCGGCCAAGCCTCTCTAGGAGTTCTACTCAAAACTCCAATCTGCTTATTAAAAAGCCCTCCTAATGTCGCTCCATTTAGAAAGCTTTTCGGCCAATCGTGATGCAGGTTTAGTCTGTTCCCAGCACTGGCCTGACCCGGCACAGTGAGTAAAAAAAGACCGGCAGATTAGCGATAATCTGAGCTCCAGATGAGAGCATGAAAGGAAAAGGGCCTTGCATCACCATTAAACACACACTCCCGACAGCCTCACCTAACCTTCCTGAAAAATGAGCCGCCAAAATTAAAGTGCTGCTAATCGCATCAGTTAGCATCATTGTGTGTGTGTGTATGCGTGTGTGTATGCGTGTGTGTGTGTGTGTGTGTGAGAGAGAAAAGGAAAGAGAGAGAGAGAGAGAGAAGGAGACAGAGAATGAAAAGGAGAGCGAGAGAGAGATGGTGAGAAACAGAGAGGAGAGGAAAACATAGAAAGAGAAAGAGAGAATGAGAAAGAAAGGAAAAATGAAAGGGAAAGAGAGGATTTATACCTCATTAAGAAAGCATTCCAAACTAAGTGTGAATGAGAATACGAGCCGGTGTCCCTCTCGATATCGTTCTTTCCGGGGGATGGGGGGTGGGGGGTATAAGGGGGTATAAGGGGGTGCTCTGACGGGATTCCGTGCCGGCCC
>JBBPCY010073287.1:0-10420 GCA_037974405.1 Brachyalestes nurse | reverse complement strand
ACCACCAGTATACTGATCACCGCCTGATCATCTGGAATCATCTGCTCCTGTTTCTTCACTGGTTCAGGACTTCAGGATTAAGTTTGGCTCTTTGGAAGCACAATATGAAGAAAGGAACCGTGCTCTGCTGTAATTTTTCAGTGCCAAATTTACCGTCCCTCCAGTGATCTGTAGACCTGCTTATGCGGCTTCTGACACTGTGTGTCTCACTTTTATTTAGAACCACGGTCTAAAGAAAGTTATCATATCAGCCGTTCTCAACCTGAACCATAATTTTAACCAGAGAAGCGCACAGTAAATGTCCGCGTTGTAGATTTGGATCTTTATTAGCTACATTGACTGACCGAATCCTGATAGGAGTGAATGAATGGAAGGAAGGAAGAAATAAACCCCAGATGAGGTCAGCATGCTATCTCATACCTATCTCTACAACGCCGTGGGAGGCCCTGAAAACCAAAACATTTCCTCTTGGCAACTTTCCATTACACCTAACTGCTTTGTCTAGAAACAGGAGATGCATTCAAGCCTCTGGAGCATCCGATACGATGGCTTAAGGTCATTGAAAGCTTCACGCCTGTTATTTACGAGTTCTCCCCGTAGAATTGGGGTCTCAGAAGGGGCTGTCCCTCTTTGTCATTAAAACTTCCCATAGAGGCGAGAGTGGTGAATTTATCATAGCTTTATCAGCTGCAGCTGGGAAACACGTTTCCTGGTGGTTTATCTATCCTCGCGGGGACCTCCGCATTAGCCATGCACTGGAAGTGTGTTTTTCCATATGGAGGCCGATGCAGGAGGACCATGTGCTCCCTGAATTACCATTAGCAGCTGTAAACACCAGACATGATGTCAGTCCTCACCAATAAACCAGTGAGCTCATCCCTAAATACCTGGACACGAAAGGCTGTCCGTGTTCAGAGTCAAGCTGTACGATACGGACAGAATACCAGGACTGCGGTTTCACTGCTACATATTGCGGCTGCCATGCCTTTCAGTTTATTAATGGGCCCATGTCATCACTTTTCTGGAACTAAAAAGACTTTATACAGTCTATATAACAAAACCTTATACCAGGGATGTCAAGCTCCGGTCCTGGAGGGCCGATGTCCAGCACAGTTTGATGGTTTTTCTCCTCAAGCACATTCACTAAACCTGACAATTAGCTGGTGAGGAGAACCAGGTGTTTCTGAGCAGGGAAATCACCAAAACATGCTGGACCACGGCCCTCCAGGACTGGAGTTTGACATCCCTGCCTTATACCATCGTGTTTGTGAAGTCACAAAACCTACACATTCACATATATCAGCTTAGCCCCTACATATTTATACTGAAGTTATAAGAAGGAGTGTTTCAAGCCTGTGCTGCCTTCTAAATGAGCTGCAATTCAGGCCAGCCAATCAGAAAAGAGCTAATTTACATATATAAGTCTTAAAGGCGCAGTCTGTTTAATTCTGAGGGAAAAAACAGAGTTTAAAACAGTCTAAGAATTAATTATGATGAATTATGAAAATGTCTGGTTCACAAACACAAATGTGATGATAGGAAACAGGAGAAAATGGCCCTTTAAAAAACAACTCGGGCAATCTGGATTTATTAGTGAAAGATTAAAATAATTAGACTTTTATTGGATTACGTGAAGAGCTCGATTCACTAGAACACCCAGTAGTGATTAGTTTAGAGGCTCATTTGCATGTTGCAGCCTTCTGTGATTTCCGGATTGTATAAACTGATATCGCGATAACAATTAACTGGTTAAATATCGTGCAGCCCTAGTTTACAATGTCCTCCAGTAAACTTTTATTGCATCGATCAGCACAGGAGCTGTGTCATCATTTTTCCTTTTTATTGGATCTTTTCAGCTTAAATTAAACTCAGTGACATGCCTGAGGACCAACCAGGAAGCTGAAAGAGCAAAACAGAATAAAGCTAAACCCAAAAAACGGAACAAATGACTGAAATAGTTCACTAAAAAGTGAAACAAGCTGTTAAAAATAAAGGTTCTTCGCATTAAGAATGGATTCCTAAAGCAGTGGTTCAGATTACCGTTCTACCACATGTTCACTAAAAGGTGTTTTAAGATGTTTTTAGGGGTTACTAAATCAAGACATGTATTTTTGTCCAGATATGTGCTGAGATTCGACTGCCACTTTTCAAATATTATGGATATTAACTATTAGAGCTCCATTCTTGATGTTCTACAGTTTCCTCAGCTAGTATAGATAAACCTACAGCTCTGATCATCATTCTGAACACTTAATTCTTCTTTACTGATGATTATCTGGAACCTGGAACCTCTACAGGATCTGCAGATTAATATTTTGTATATGTATCTATGGATAATATCCCTATATTTGATTTTTACATGTACATTTATGGCATTTAGCGGACACTTTTATCCAAAGCGACTTTCATTCCCTAACTACAGGGGGCAGTCTCCCTGGAGCAACTTGCGGTTAAGGGTCTTGCTCAGGAACCCAGTGGTGGTGTGCTGAAGGTAGAATTCGAACCTATGACCTCTCGGTACAGAGACAAGTATCCTACCAGCTAGGCCACCATCACTTCTTAATAAAGTTCATCCATGGTCACAACTTAGTAAAGTATGGAAATGACTTCATTATTCCGGTCTCATGCTTTACTAAATCATGACCAACTACATCATTCCCACAACTTACTTACTTTAGTTGAGGCCACAGTTTAACTTCTGCCCACGTGTTTCCAAACTCGTGGCCATGACATTTTCAAGACCTATCCAACTCATTCTCATGCGTTAATTGTTTCATTCTCAAGACGTAAGTATCTCATTCACAACGCTTAGGCCTAATGATCTCATTCTCAAAGCCGAAGCCAAAGTATCTCCGAAGTATCTCTCAACTATCTCTTAACTATCTTATTATCAAGACTTAATTATTATGTAATTATCTTGTTTTCATAGAATAATTATCTAATTCCAAGACCTTGGCTATGCCTTAATTGTCTCATTCCCATGACTATGACTCAATTATGTCATTTACATGACTTAATTATCTTGTTCTCACCTTAATTATCTCGTTCTCGTGTATTAATTATCTTATTCTCATGTTTTATTAACTTGTGGCCACAAGTTAATTATCTCATTCCCCTGCCTTACTACTAACTAGCCATATATTCGGTTTCTGTTCTTAAACGTTAGTAAGATATTTTTATGAAGATGGGGCCCTGTATCGACTGGTTTATATTATTGAAACTGGACTGATTCTTAACAGTAGTTAAGACAAAGTTCCAACTGAAGCTGATGCTGAACAGATTATGAGAACTTCAAAACAGCAAACGGCCAAAAACGAGGTTTTAAAGCAACACTGTCACTCATCTGATGTTATGAATATCCAGGCAGAGAAAACAGAATCTGTTCTAGCACTAAACAGAAGCTCTGATGTTGATGGTAGGAAATAAAAGCCTCAGCAAGACCCAGATCCAGCAGAGCATTACAAACATGACCAGACAAGTGAACGCAATCAGGTCAAGATCTGCAGGAGCTCCTTCACTCTTGAGGCCAAGTGGGCTGTTTACAGACTCCTTAACCTAAAAACCAGGAGCGATTTCGCAAACATAAATCCAATATCTTGAAATTTCCTCCAGAATACAATTAAAAGGCTGGAACTGGGAGGAATCTGTAAATCTTTATAATATTTACATGACCTAGATATATATACACAACTGGAATATCTCATAATATGCGATTATCACTATAAGTAATACAAAAAAGTAGAGAAAAAAATGAAAATAATCTCCATTCCAAACACCTAACCACTAAAACCTGCCTCTCACAGTCCCTGTCCCACCATGCCCAGCATGAAGACTTCATTCCAGCCCTGAGAGGAGAACCAGCCATCTTACCTTCTTGTCCCTCTTCCACAGTTTCAAGCAGCAGAACCCCCAGAAAAATAAGTCCCCCACCATCACGGCGGCCAGGCTGGGACCAGTTACAGCACCCGGTTCATTCTAGCACAGCGGCATCACAAACAAAACACAGCCGGCGACTCAGAGAGAGAGAGAGAGAGAGGAGGCGGTGGCCACACCCCCCACAACGCTTAGCTCATCTCTCAGAGCATGTCATACTGCTCTCTCTCTCTTTCCCCCTCCCTCACTCTCTCGCTCTCTTTACTTCCTCCCTCACTCTCCCTCTATCTCTTTTCTTTCTTCCTCTCCCTATCTTGGTCTCTTTCTCTCTCGCTCTGTCTCTTTTGCTCTATTCTCTCTCAGCAGCTGCCTCTCTCTCTCTCTGTATTTCTGTGACATCATTACTTCCTGCCGAGCCCACCCATGTGCTTCTGCGCAGTGGCTTAGCGCCTCCTCCCCCACCCAACACACACACACCCAACACACACTCACACACAAACAAACACACACACACTCCCACTGCTGACTGGAAAGAAAAGCGGTGAATCAAATAGAACTCTCAGACTGAGGATGACTAGGTGGCTGATATAGAGATACATAGACAGACAGATAGAGAGACAGACAGACAGACAGACAGACAGACAGACAGACAGACAGATAGATAGAGAGACAGACAGATAGATAGATAGATAGATAGATAGATAGATAGATAGATAGATAGACAGACAGACAGACAGATAGATAGATAGATAGATAGATAGATAGCTAGATAGATAGATAGATGAAAAGGCAGAAACAGAGGGGTTAAAATGACGTGTTGCTCATTAGCTGGGTCTGCAGTTGGCCAGGCGGAGTTGACTGTGAGTGATGTGTCGTGTCTTCTCACACTCAAAGCAGAATCAATCCTGGCCTAATTGAGCCAAGCGGTTACCACGGCGATGCCGTAGCCGCCAGCGTCTTTGCCGAAACCGGCAGCAGGTGTAATTACACATAATGATATCCATAATGAGGCCTACTAAAAAAATTACATTGCCAAGCCAGAGAAGGAGAGGGTGTTTTGAAAGGCAAAGACATGGTGGTGAATAAAAGGGGGAAACGTTTGAGAAGAAGGAGAGAATGATCAAGCAGGGGAAGAGAGAGAGAGAGAGAGAGAATGGAATGAAGAGGTGCTGACTGATAGGCTGGAGTGCACTGGTTAGGTGTGATTGATTCCACATACTGGGTAATTACAAAACAAACCCAAGGCCGGTAATGCAAGGGCACACAGTGTCCTGACCTGTGTGTGTGTGTCTGTGTGTGGGGAGAAGATGAATGAGCTTGTGAGTGTACTAGGCTTGCACCAGCTTGATTTGTTTTGTGTTGTTAATAAGACAGTGTAATTTCTTTATGACTTTCTTTTATTAATATTTTGTCCTATAATTCATGGTTCAAGGGCTTCTGCTTATATTTATGCTCCACAGTGTTGGCATGTCTTGAAATGTGCTGTGTAGGTCTGGGCAACAAAACACTAAGGTTATAAGAGCTTTTTAATGCTAAATAACACAAATGTAAAATAGTTGGGCATTGGCCCAAGTATCCATAATAACTAGAAACAAAGGGGCAAAATTCCCCAACTTCAATATACAGTCCCTTAATATCCAACTACCTACAGAACGCTCCTAGAAAGAACTGGTAAGGTAATGAATAAATGAAAATGATCAATCAATGTAAATTAATGCTAATATCGCACTCATAAATCAGTTAACATTTATCTTGATTTGACAGTGAACACGCTCATCCATATGTAGTTAATTGACTTTTTAATTAAGTTAAAGCACCAATAATATGCTTTTTAAATGGGTAGCTCCTCTTGGATGCATTAATATTATTACACAGATTAGTATTTGTGTCATAGGCCACATTTTTTTTCAGATGCTTTTAGTACTTTAATAAAAACAAGGACACACGGCTACATTAGTGCTAATAGCACCCCAAAATGTGAATGTGAAGTCCTATATGTATATAGTTGTACATCATGGTCCATCACAGTCCAGTATGCTAAAATATGGCAACGAGAGGATTGTGATCATTATGACAGGAAATGTATAGCTAAAGAATATGGCCTGCACTAACATAACCAACTTAAGGTACTTTTCCACAGGCCTACAGGAACCATGCTGTACCTAAACCGCACTGTGATGTAACGGAACTTTGATTTTTCCTGTGTATCTCAACCCAGTTAGGCCTCGTTCACACGGGCTCATCAGAAAATCACAGTGTCCACACGGGCGCTCAGCCCCGGCGCTCGGTCAGCTATACGTTCGGGTGCCGTCAAAAAAACGCTGCATGCAATTTCTGCCGAAATCTTGACGAACGCGAAGAAAGCGCCAGTACCGCGTTCGGGTGACGTTCTGGAGGACTGAATATGTCCCATGATTCAATTGTTCTGGCAAATCAAGTTTTTGAGGAAAATGTAAATCTACAAATCCCAACACATAAACAATCTGGAGAGAATAATTACTGCCCCCACAGGTGAAGACACGAAACTACACACTGGGCTGCAGACTGGCATTAAACAGCGTCAGACGAACGCTAGTGTAACACCAATCAAGCGCAGATACATAACACTACAAAAACGCCTATGGAGTTCAGGGCGCGTTCATTTATCCGAGATTCAAACGTCCGTGTGAACAAGGCCTAAGTGTTTCTAACACGTTAGCAGCGCAAGTCACTCCCCACAGTTGTCATCGCAAAATTGTATCGATTGAAGCGGAAAGTCATGCAGTGAAAACCTGGCCCAGCCAACTTGCTTGTGATGGTTAGAAATCTCCCACTAAAATTTATCCTCAGCCCAAACAGACAGTCGTGCTTGTACTTTGTCGACTTCCCAGTGCTTAGTTTGTCGTTGTTTTTCCGCAGACACTAAAAAGAAAAAAAGCCAACAGTTACCTCTTTCCAAGTCCATTTTTTGTCATGAAAACATTTTGACCAATCAGAAAGCAGCGATGCAGTCACTTTCGGCCCTGCCATCGAGCAGTTCAGAGTACAGATCAGTTTATTTTTAACGGAAAAACGTTTGTTTGCAGTATGCTGTGGTTCCTTGTGCCAGTGGAAAGCGCCATTTAAGTCGACATTAATTGGAAATGACATATTTACAGCGGGGCAGTAAGAGTCAATCATCAGAGTCCCTCACAAGCTAGTTCGCTAAAGAAAAATGCTGCAAACAAAAACTAGATTTCGGCCATGTCTCAAAGTCATAATGCTGTGTTTGCCATTACCGTGTAACACAGTGAGCGTTGTGGACTGGCCAAGTGCCGTATCATCCAGGAAGACCTCACACTGGTAACGGCCTGCATTCGCCAGCGCAGGCTGCAGGAGGAAGGAGAAGTTTCCTCCAGCTGAGGGAGACGGGACTATCAGCTGGAGCTCGGACTTTTCCTGCTTTGTGCGATTCCTCCAGCGGTTGAACTGGAAAATGAGCTCCGGCTCAGCAGGTTTTTTTGCACGCCACCAGTAGAGCCGCACATAGTCTCCATAGATGGGAGGACAGGGCAGAGTGACCACTGATTGAGAGAGACACGCTTTACTGACCGTGGGGCCTGTAGAAGAGAACAAAGTCAGGAAAAAAGGGCAGATATGGAAGAAGAAAGACAGCTAAGCAGATCGAAGGACAAATTCTTCCATAACTCGACCAATGAATCTCATAATAGCAAAAACATATTCATTACAAAAGTCTGTCAGATTAATCAGCTTTATTATTTTTATAACAACTTTTTATAACAAATTTGAACAAACTTTAGAGTTAAGATAAACTAGAAATAAAACTTAATCCTTAAGATGTTTTAATGCCAACTCAGACTCAGATATGTTTAGATGTTTTATTTAATATTTTTAGGGAATAAATGATAAGGCTTCTCATTAAGTCCTCTTCTGACATTAATTTTTGCAGCACTGACATTGCTGACGGCCCGGATATGATAATGAGGCCTTATGACCAATCATAGTGTACTGTTTGCTGGCCATGTTGACCAATCACAAGTCCAGCTCTAAATATATTATAATCAAATTAGGGCTTACTCCCCCTACACACAGTAGGCCTCCTCCTGTCACTAACAGGCTAGAAGCACCCCTCCAGCTGGTTGTACCACCTGACAGCCCAAAGTTGACTGAATCAAAAAAGCAATGTGGTTGACTTAAGCAATCATCAAGACACTAATTCTACCACACTGAGGAAGAAATGTTTCTGTGTATATACATATACATTAACATAAGTGTATTTCTGCACAGAAAAATTGTTTAAAATGCACTTCCAAATAATACATTCAAGTTGACATTATATTTAAGTAGACTTTTTGGTAACATTGTACTGTAGAGAAGCACCTATGAGGCAACATAAGCCTTTTTATGATAACTGACATAAACATTTATAAAGGCTTATTTTAACATATGTCAGCTGGTTAAACACTTTCTGAGCTGAAATGACCCAGAGTTAAATAAATCAGCATTAGTAACAGCTGATGCTAGCTGGAATAGGCCTTTATCAATCATAATGTAGGTTAATGTCAGTTGTCATATAACTACAATAAGCATTTTTTAAAGCTCCCTACAGTAAAGTCTTACCACCTTTGTTTAAGTACACTTTAGTATGTTAAGCACTTATTCAAGTATTCATTCAATCATTCATTTTCTATAAACGCTTAACCCACACTAGGGTCACAGGTACCCAGAGCCTATTCAGGGCTCAGTGGGCGCGAGGCAGGGACTCACCCTGAGTACAGCTTAAGTACAGACATTAGCGCTGTAAATTATACTTTAGCATATACATGATCGCTGAATTTTATACTTAAGTACATACATTAGTGCTGTAAATTGTACTTAAGTACATACATTAGTGCTGTAAATTGTACTCAAGTATATACATTAGTGGTGTAAATTGTACTTTAGCATATACATGATCGCTGTATGTTATACCTAAGTACATACATTAGTGCTGTAAATTGTACTTAAGTACATACATTAGTGCTGTAACTTGTACTTAAGTACATACATTAGTGCTGTAAATTGTACTTAAGTACATACATTAGTGCTGTAAATTGTACTTAAGTATATACATTAGTGCTGTAAATTGTACTTAAGTACATACATCAGTGCATATTTGAGTATGGTAAGAAAAATACAAAGAAGTACAATTTTGGTGTTTTTCCTTAAAATACATGACATACTATGGATGTAATTATGTACTTTCTTTGCAAAGGTGATGCAGATTAATAGCATCGTGTAATTGCTTAATTAACTGTAATTAACTGACAAGAATGACGGACAGAGATGAGGCGAGGGAGGAACTGAAAGAAAAGGGAACAAGCTGGCAGACCGTGGAAAGGCTAGGGATGCAATAGCGAAGTGTTATTATTAAGTCCTGCCCGATAATCCTCAGCACTGCGAGTTTCAGTGCCATTGTTGTGCAGACAGTCGTGCCAAGAGAAGCATTGAGAGCTTGAAAGTAGAGTCGCACAAGCACAGAAGAACGCAGAGGCAGGAGAATGAGGATTATCTTCTCAGGTTTTAAGAGGGTTCCTCAGACACACTCCACTCAACATCCAGCATCTCGGGGAGTGGAGGCCAAAATCTGAGACACATTGAAAATCTGGGATTTTTTCCTTTTAAACTAAATAAGTGAAACAATATTTTAGAATCAAAACATGAAAACAAACAAAAGTGATGACCAGTAAAATAAAGATGTACTCAAGATTCCGATGCTTTCTAGGCTGTTAGGGCTTTAAATGGAAACAAATCTGTGACTATGTTAAGGCTTTTGAACAAAAAGGTCAGTGTTTTTCAGTTTCTTCCTTTTCACTAAAGACGACTCTCAGCTGGATCTGATCTGATCATCAGAGGTTCCTGCTGAGACTTGCTCAGGAACGCTAACTTTCAAACAAAAGGACAGCACTGATAATATTTACATTTATGGTATTTAGCAGACACTTTTATCCAAAGCGACTTCCATTCCCTAACTAAAGGGGAACGTCTCCCTGGAGCAGCTTGGGGTTAAGGGTCTTACTCAGGAACCCAGTGGTGGTTTGCTGAAGGTAGGATTTGAACCCATAACCTCTTGGTCCAGAGGCAAGTACCCTAAACACTAGGCCACCACCACCATCTATTTCAAAGATGCTATGGTTCAGAATGTTTAAGAATGGTCTGATATATAATTTGTAATAAAAGAATTGTAGTAAATTAGAGAAGAGATTTGCACTTGTGTTCCCAGACATGTGGCCACCACTGTATGGGAGTTAGCATGTGTGCTAAAGCATGCGGCCCGCAGGGTGTAGAATGCTTGTGTAATCAGAAATGTTTTCAGATGAAATCAGGTTGTGTGTTGAGGAATGAGGGCTGAATAGTGTTGAGTGTTCACTGGGACGGTTAAGTCTTACCATATGTAATATCCCGGGACTCCACTTTACTCACTGAGGAGAAGACAGAGAGAAAGAGAGGGAGACAGAGAGAGAGAGAGAGAGAGAGAGAGAGAGAGAGAGAGAGAGAGAGAGAAAGCTCTAACTAACACGCCATGTCT
>JBBPCY010073286.1:0-10421 GCA_037974405.1 Brachyalestes nurse | reverse complement strand
CAAATCTGCTCTTATATAGTATATTATTCTCAAAACAAGATCAAGAAGACTTTTAAGCTAGAAATAAGATTCCAAGTTTTGGTTAGATCAGGGGTTTTTGCAGTGCAGAAATCACATAATCAAGTTTAAGGGCAAGAACATATGCTTTCCTTACTTGTTAGCTACATTAGCCTCATAGAAAAGGCTATATGTTTCTTAGCACTGACGTAAGGAAAATAAGAAAACCACACCAGCATCATCATGTATGTTGTGACAATATAACATATATAGGAGGTAAAATTAAATATTTGCTGCTATAAATTGTGTGCACATGCTTAACTTTTGAAATAATTACGAACTTGAATAAATACAACAATCACCGATATAATCAATACTGGCAGTCCTAACTTTGCTATGAGCCATTTTAGCAGAGGCTTAGAATTCAGGTTCATTGGTGAAAATACAAAGACCTTCTAAAAATGCAGCAGAGCAGAAATTATGTATAATTTACAGAATCAATTATTTTTTTATATTATTTATTGTAGACAGTTGTGCAGACAGTTGTTTTAAAGATGTTTTGTCATTTGGATATTGTTAAATATTCAATGGAGTTTGTTATTTTTGGAACACTTTTCTTATTATAGGAACAAGCAAATGCAAAAAGTGCACAAGGAAATGCAGCAACTATCGGTCAACCAAGTGTGTCCAGGTTGATTAGGCACACACACACACACACACACGCGCGCACACACACACACACACGCGCGCACACCCACGCACACACACACACACACACATATATGTGTGTATTGGGAGGTTCTGGGTGATTTTGTGTGCTAGGTATTACTGGACCCCCACAATCTCCTAAAATATTCCCAGCCACTTGCACCCCCCACCCCCATTTTGTGCCTCTTTTTCCTTCTCCAGTGCCGGCCTTAATGTTACAGAAAAGACAAAATTGTGGTTCAACGGTTCATGCTCGTTTCCGACTGCAGGACTGTGTTTTTCTGGAATTGATCGCTATTTCAGATTCTCCAGGCATTAATCTTACGGCCATGGGTCGTTTTCTTTGTGTCCTTGTATCACTATGGATAGTTTATGAAGGGGAAAGAAAGCAAAGGATTATTTTACATTTCTTGAAAAAAACTGTGGTGGGGGTAAAAACCGTGTATGATTTATGAGAAGCGCTCTCGAATTTCTCCATCCTGGTCATTACGGAACGTTTCTTCATCTCATTCTGACATTTTAATCCAAGGCCTCTCTTCGGGAAGCTTTTACCACATTTTCATTTTTATTAGACAAAAGACATTAATGTGTTCCTCGGAGGTATTCCATTTTTTCCCGTCCCATAAAGGCCTTCGCCATGCTGGACAAGAACACTGGCAAAAATCCTGTTCAACCTAATGGGAAACTGTATCCCACTCAGAAATTTAGATTGGATTATTTATATTAAGGGTGGCTCAATACCACTTTTTCGTGTCTGATACTGATACTATGACCATACTGTACAATATCAATCAAATACCATGTTTTCCATTCCCACAACTAAGCTGTTATTAACACATTTGTCTGGATGCACTTTGAATCTGAATCTGAAACAGCTTTCTTATTCCTCTATAGTGCGCTTTGTAAGTTTCTTTATCCATATAGAGCACAGTTTGTCCTGAATCACCAGTGGCTCTTAGTTAGACATTTTATACACTATTTGGGTGCAGGAGCCTGTATTTTAAGTGCGCTATGGAGCACAGAGCCGTTTGAGATGTGTTAACTTGTGTTCTCAATTGTGTTTCTCTTTACTACATTCAGCATTTATGTGAAATTCATGTTTTTTTTCTGATATCCAGTCTAATGATTTTGACCTATATCAGACCAATCCCGATACTGTACTAGTTCAGCACATATTTTTTAGGGTTAGGGTTAAGGTCACACTGCCTGTTTCCTTCAAATTAGTTTTGACCGGCATTCCCTTTTCTTCTCTGATATCTCCTTAAACTACTGATGAGGAAAATTTCCACATTGTTTTCATTTGTACTTTGTACTATAATTACTATTTATTTGCAGTATGATTTTTTTTTAACCATGGAGCTATTATGAGAGAGACCATGTTTCTGTAACATTTGGAGCTGTTTGAACACCTCCTTCTTAGAAAGGATGAAAAGAGTAGAATATAGAATATAATTCATAAAATACTATTACTATTTTTGGCAATTTTTGTTTGTGGAGCATTTAGCAAAAAATCATTTGAAAGATAAACGTAGCTGCTGTTGAAGAACAGGTGCAGCATTTATGCTGGTGTGCAGAACTTATATTTAACTTTAGTGTGGTAGCGCATTTATACTGCTGCAACGACACTGTTCTGCACAGCAGGGTAGCAATAATTTACATATATTCATTCTCAGTACTCACCATATTAATGCCAACCGTCCCTGTTCCCTGCTGTTATACAAAACCCACCCCCAAACTTTGAATGAGTTGTGCAAAATAAAATGCTAATCACACGCTACAGTGTTTCAGGACTGCACAGGAAAAAAAGAAAGCCTTTAAAAAGACTTAGAGGAAGTAAAATGTGGCAGGAATGTAAAATGGTATTAATCAGGGTCTCTGAGAGACCTGTAGGACCTGTTGGCTGTAGGAGAATTTAAAAGATGCTTCATGCAATCTGCTCACCAGTCGCTACTGATTCATCCAAAAGGCCTATTTTAAACTGTTTCTTTTTTTTAAATTAAATTATTAAATCATTAATGAACAGCTAATTGAACATTGATGAAACATTATTAAGTAAATAGCAAGCAAGGTGAGCAAAGCTCCCACAATTTACTTAAAATATGCTCAACCCTACCTCAATTTACCCCTGAAAATACACCAAACCCCTTCATTTGAATTAAGTTGCTGTTCATTTGTGAAACTGACCCCTTAATTTGACCTTAAAATTAGATTCAAGGCATGAGTGTGAAACCCCTTAATCCTAAATTTAAGCCGTTAATTCAGGAGGTTCTATTATTTAAGGGGCAAATGTTAAAAAGTAAGGGGGAAATCCAGTAGTTTTACCCCTTAATCAGCCTTAATCTGTGCACTTTTTCCCCTCCAGGTTCCGTAGTTTCCTGTATGGGAAATTAAGGTCAAAATTAAGGTAATTTTAAGGGGTAAAATTAAGGGGTTTGATTTTGCAGTGGTTAGAGCAGGATTAAACCCAGAGAGACCTGATGAGTGTATGTTTTGAATGACATGATGTGGGGGAGTGGGGGTGGGGGGGCTAGGTTTCGATAAGCTGGATAGTTTAAGCCAAAAGCTGAAGTGGTCAGGTAGAAATGTCTCTAACCTCTTCTGTCGGACAGGCTGGACTTCAGGCTTGGGTTTTCTGGTGAACGGAGAAATCCTGCCATTTTGAATGCGGCTCTGTGGGCCGGGCTGTTGTTCTTTGTGCTGCTGCTAGAGGCAGAGCCACGTGCAGAATCCACAGAGCCGCTATTGATTCAACCCAATCAAGGCCAACAGACAGAGGGGAGGTGCGTTTGTGTGTGTGTATGTCTGTCTGTGTGTGTGTGTGTGTGTGCAGAGTCAACACATTCCATGCATTCTTCCATTTCCCCTGCTGGAAAGATGTCACAGGCCCACAGGATTCATTCTTTCTCTCTCTCTCTCTCAGCCTTTTTCCCTCTTTGTCTTTGACCTCTTACTCTTTCACTTGCTTTCTTTCTCTTTCTCCCTCTCTCAAGATCTCTCTCTTTCCTCTCTCTCCCGCCAAGTGACTGTGCATTTTGCTGCTACTGCACATACCCTGCTCCCTCATGTTTATCTGGCCCACCCCAAGTCCCAAGGACGCTCTCAGTGAGTAGTTTCCCGTACTCTCACAATCTGTACAGTCTGATATGCGTATGAATGCTGTCCGAGCCAAAACGATCCTTGTGATTATAGTATCATGGTCCAGGAAAATGTGTGCTGCCTCTCCTAACCGCATCCTTGATTTAAGCTGGATCAAGCCTCGTTTACATGGCCAGACATGAGGAGAGATAAGACTGGACTAGAACGCTTCATAAAGCTTGTACTTCAGATTCAGGAGGAAAGTAGATCAGCTGTAGCCTCGTTGGATGACTGAATAGCTAATCAGAGTCCTCAGGGTGTAACACTGCTCAATCACATTGGAACACAACCCCTCAGAATTTTCACTCAGGCCTCATCCTGAATGAATTCACTTGCTGCTGTTGTTAGTAAAAGCTAACAAGAAAGCAAAAACAACAAAATATAAAGAAAAAGTGGAGTATCAAGCGAAAGCCATTTAAAATAATATAAGATAAACCTTTATTAGTCCCACAAATGGAAAATTTACATTGTTATGGCAGAAAGTGGACAGTACAAAGGTAAGAGCAGCTTACCTTGCTTGTACAAAAGTTTTTTTTAGTGAGAAAAAGCTAGTGAGCAAAAGCTAACTAAGCTGTAAAAAAGCAAACTACTGATTAAAAGCAAAAATATTGCACAAAAAACTGACTAGCAAGCGAAAGCTAAAAAGCTAACTAGTGAGCAAACTACGGCAGTTATTTACAAAATTTCAATTTGATTGGTTTCTGCTTGTACAAAACAGCTCATTTTTCTAAACCTAAATTAATTGTGACATATGACATTTATGACAGTCATAGATTGTTTTTAATGGCCCATTTTTCAACATCTCTTTTTTCTACACAGTTGAACAGGCAGTTTTAGTTACCCTGCCTGTAAGAATGAGTTTGTTCTGGTCAGCTGCTCTGTATTATTATCCAAAGAAGCAGTTCGGACTGAAACACTCCCTGTAACTTAATTGTACATGGGTGAAGCTAACAGGTGGAGTAGGCAGATATGTGGTAATGCATTGCATTTTACATCACAGAATTGCTTTTTTGCAGCTAAATGTGTGGACTCAGAAATTCAGTAAATTATAGGTTTAGAAACTTTTGTTTATTTACCACCTAATTCAAAAAGTACAACTGGCATTTTTCATAAGAAGTGTCCTTTAAGAGCAACTGAATCTCCAATATTCACTCAAGTTTGATAAAAAAAATTACATTCCTTGGGGCCCTCATTAAAATTCTCAAAGCCAAAAAAAGGTCCTCAACATGCCGCTCCTGCAGTAAAAGCCCATTTGCCTCTATGCTGTGCAGTCCAGATCACAATTATTCTTTAATTTCAAATAGATTAAGGCCTGCGGTCCAGGCAGGAACACAGAATGTTCATTATTCTATAAAAACTGCAGCCGGTTTCATGTATCAGCTCGTTTTTGACTGCAGGCCTGGGCTCTTTCAGAGCTGAATGAGTATGAAATGTGTTCATCATCTGCACATAAACTGCAAATTACTAAACTATTTTGGTAAGTCAGTGATGTCTGACCAAAGACCAAAGTAAGTCGATGCTGCTATGCATTTTATTCATGCAGAAATGATGATACACATTTCAGTCAAGCTAATTCTACACTTCACTTGTTTTTGGGTCATTTCTTTGTATTGTTTGTGTGATTATGTGGAGTTTATGAAAGATAAACAGTTATGAAGACACTCTGCATTAGGAAAGACTGTGCTGCTGTAAATGGGCAGCCACATATTCAACTCTTGTGGCCCGTAACCCCCATCTCCCCCCTCTCCTGAGCTTTTTTTCTGCCTTGCCCAGTTGCCATAGGAACTCTGTTTGCATTTCCCAGTGAGCGATTCCCGGGCCGCCGGCTTTCTCGGCTGGCATCCAGCCTTTCAGACGGCGCTCACAGGTCAGTCTGCGAAAGCGATTGTCTATGCGTGGCGACTCGCTGAGAGACATTAAGGGTGCGTTTCTGACCCAACAGAAAGGGGCAAAGAGGAAGGGAAAAAAGCATAGTCCTCCACATGCAAGTTTCAAGGCCTGGCAAGAACTGCTCTTTGCAAACAGCTGAAGTGGTCTGGCATGTTGCATAAATCCAAATCCTCACTGCTGCCCTTCCTGAAGGTGCACCATAAGCATCCATTGCCCCTCTGCTGCTTGTCAGCCATACCCTGCTGTCGACAGTTTTCACTGTCTTTCTTTTTTCCTGAAGCCTCAGCGTTCATAAAGTTTTGCTTGCACAGTGCATTCCTCCTTTTCCAGCAGGCGTGCAGTGCAGTTTTATCTGACTGCCTGAGATGGTTTGGCACGGTGGATAAATCCATAAGCAGCTTTACTGCTGCTCCTCGCGAAGGTGCAGCGCATGCATCCGTGACCACCGCATTCATAAAGTTTCGCTTGCACGGTGCCTTCCTTCATTTGGGGCTGCATCAGAGGCCCCATGGCGTGTCCTCTCTTTCTGCCCGGTGCTCAGGGCCAGGCCCAGCGCACACAAAGAGCCTTTTCTCTCTGACCTTGAGTGCTCAGAGCCTCTCCGGGTGCCACGGCAACCCGCCGTGAGGAATGTGCCCCGCTCAAGTATGATATGGCTGCAGACTCCATTCTCAAACCCCGTAACTCTCACGCACCCCTCCCCCCGGACTCGCACACAAAAGAGCCAAAAAGACCAAAGATATTGAGCTATGGAGAGTAATAAAGGTACACATGTATGAATTAGTAGCTACCTGTAGTTACCAAGCTTAACACGAATATGGAGTAGTAGTATAAGTAATATAAACAGTAAACAGTAAAACATTTTTTTCAAAGCAATGTCTGGCCTACAATGAGTTCACAACTCAACCTGATGAGGGCAACACTTATGGGGGCTTATTTGTATCAGCAGGTAGAGAGGAAATAAAGTCTGAGAGCATTTTCTTAAAGCAAAGGATAAGATTAGATCACACACATCATCTCGGTTGGAGCTAAACCTTGTCTCTCAAATCTCCAAAATAGTTTAATAGAAGGAAATCTCTTCTGATAATGGAAGTTAATGTAAAAATGTGAATTAGGGTTATTTCTGTTGGCCCGTTCATTGTGACCTTTTCAAACACTGCAAAGGGCAGCTGGTGATTTCAAATGATGGATAATTGAGATATGAAGTTTTGCTTTTACAGTGACGATATGGAAGTCTGCAGAACACAATTAAAGCACTAAACTATTTAGGTGGATAATATTACAAAAATGACATTCAATAGCCTTCACAGTGAGCTTCGAGTCTGCTTTGTATTTACATTACCTACTGTCATAAAACTGACTAATCATCCTGGGACACGTGTCATGCAAGGCTTCTCTAGACTAATGATAAGGAAGGTATGACAGAAGCCTGCTGTCAACATAGAGAGCAATAAGCAGTCAACTGCACCGTGATCATTTCTATTCCTACACCCCACACATTTTAGAGGTGAAATTTGCACACAAGCATTTAGACTAATCATAACTGTTTTGGAACAAAAGTATTGTGGTCAGACATAAAAATAGAATGAAGGTTGGGAGGAAGTAGGGTTAAGCGTATTATCTCAATAACACCAAACCCACTGTGAAATATAGAGGTCGTGGGAGTGGCTCTGCACAGTACCGAACAGCCTGCAGCTTGTTTTGTGTTATGGCCTTGATTAAATAATGACATATTTTCAGCAAGAATGCTGTATAATCAGAGACATGGGGTCAGGGATTAGAAACAGAGGCATTCTGTCAGAAAAAGGGCAGGATTTAAAGCACTTTTACTCATAAAAGGCCCCTTCTAAGAGGAGGTAAATAAAACATACAGCTAAATTTATGAAGCTTGAACAAAAGAGAAAAAGAGATGATGAAGTGTACACATAGTGCTGTTATGGTTCAGAGGTAAATCAGCTCTAAATCACATCAAAAACAGATGTTTTATGCTCCTGAGCTTCGCTCCTGTCAGAACAATTTTGCCAGGTAAAGGAGAAAAAGCACATAGACGGGCTGGATAGGAGTGAAAAGAATAGGCTTTAGCAAATTTGACCCATTTGACATAATTAAAGCCTAAAGCAATTTCTTAATTCTTTTACATGAAGTTTGGGGCACTAAATAAAGAAAACGATTCAGTTCCCAATCAGAAGTTGCCAAAACAAACAGTCTTTAAACCGGAAATGTTTTACTGGTTGTAGTGCTAGAAACCAGCCTGAAAATGGCAGCCAGTTCTGATCTGAAATTGAAACCGAAACGAAAAAAGTTCACTTAAACCACGCAGTGACTGGCATTTGCTTTGGGACACACTGGTACTAGTTTGGGTTCCAGTCCCGTTCCTCTTTTGAAAATCCTGAGAAACTGAGAACCCTGGCTCAGTCATTTCAGACTTAATTCTTATTCAAGACCCAAACAAATAACAGTGTCTGCAGCTCCTTCCGAGCACTGAAGTAACTTTCAAACAGCTGGTCTGACCATACACATGTTTGGGGAATACCCCAGCAGTAACAGTTACTGCTCAGATATTGCAGCTGTGATATCCGATGCCAGGAGCGTTAGTCCTCACGTTCCACCATTTTCAGTGGTGATTGACAGAAATCTTTGCTGCGTTTAGGTCAGCTGAGGCCATTTACCTCGACTCTAATGATCCACTGTGACCAGTCAGATATGATTTCTCAGTATCTACCACAAATGATTGATCTCTTTATACTAAAAGTCTAAGACCCTAACTTAACCTAAAAACCTGTAAATAAATGCCTTTGAATTAAAAAAGGGAATATTAAAAGGAAGAAATATTCAATATTCAAGAACCTGCCATTTTAGGTCACTATTCAATTTATCTAAAGGCCCTTGTACAAAAAAGGCCATATTTTGTTGACGCTTGCATTGAAATGAGTGCTCCTATGACTCGGACCTACTCTTCAGACTCGTTCACAGGTCTGTGGAGCCCATGCTCACTCTCAAGTGCACACGGTCAATAGAGTAAAAGGATGACGTCACCAAGTACTAAGAAATTATGAAATTCTTGTGAATATTTTTAAGTTTCTACTTTCCACTCATATTATTCCAGTGTTAATATCATTTAATAAAAACCTTGTGTGAAACAGAAGCGTTGTGACTGTATAACATACAGTATATAACAATAATGACTGATATATCACTGTCTGTTAGTACTGCTTTGTTATTATCTATCAGTGATGATCAATATCTCTCAGTATTTGTAATAATCTATCTGTTAGTATCTGTAATGACTGACCTATCAGTATCCACCAGTGATCCACTGGAATCAAGTAGACTCTTGAAATAAAGGTGCTAGGTTCTTGGCATGATGTCTCTGGAGAACCATTTTTGGGTCCTTAAAGAACTTTCAGTATATGGCTTTTATAAGAATGTAAAGAGTGTAAAGTTTAAAACCCCCTCATATAATGTAAAGGTTCTCGGAAGAACCCATCCATTGAGAAAGAACTTTAACATTATGTGAAGGTTTTTGTGGCTTTCAATAGTTTTTCAGACATCTTGTGTACAAAATGGATCTACAGAGAACAGAAATGGTTCTTCCATGGCATTGTTCAAATGTATTAAAGTGGAAACCCACTCCAGTCCTGAACGGTCCAGCACAGTTTAGTAGTTGTGACACACTTGGCAATTAAGAGAGTGGTGAGTTGACCCAGGTGTGTCTGAGCAGGGAAATCCCCACACTGTGCTGTGCTGGACTCTCCAGAACTGGAATCAGCTACCCCTGATCGATTGCTATTAGTAAAGCATGGAATTATCAGTTAGAATATATAAAGTGAAAATTTTGTCATACGTGAACACAGCACAGCACACAGTGTGAACAGCACAAAATTCTTCCTCTGTGTTTAACCCATTCACCAATTGAAGCAGTGGGCCAGGGAGCCTTAGAGGTGCTTAGCAGTCTTGGGATTAGAACCCATGACTTCCTGATCACAGGGCGAACACCCTAACCACTAGGCAACATAGTAACAGTTCATGACAAATATTTCATGTTTGATTTAAAACTGGTTAATGTGGAAACACTAGAAAAGCCAACTAGACGGTCTGTTTTCAGTGATGTGGTTATCAGCTATTCACTGATCCCTAAGCTTAGCTACAGAAAATGTCTGGAAAATAAGAATTGTGAGAATATACTGTATATATTATCATACATATAAATTTTTTAAATCGCTATTAATCGCATGGTTTTCTGCGATTGTCATACACAAAATTAAGTAATTCGTTTAAAAGTAGTTTACTTTTATTTTATAAGCACTGCTATGAACAAAAGTGCAATAACATTTGGTTTACAAACACTTCAAACAAATAAGGGGCTTTTTAACAGCAGTGTTCCCTTTAACACATTTACACAGCTGCAGTTCAAATATTTCTTGTAAATCTCAGCTTAAACATTAATGTAATAAAATCAAATATAAAACCAAAGCTATTTGCCACTGCAGGGCATTAACATTTTATCTAGTTCGTTATAGAAAAACAAGTTCAGAGTTCAGAACATAGGGGACAGAACCATTATAGCAGCTGCAAAGGGGGACCTACGGTGGCCCCTAGAGACAAAACACAAACAAAAGAAAAAGCATGAACAAAATGAAAATGCACTGCAAGTCAAAAAAACGCAAACAAAAGAAAAAGCAGAACCTAAA
>JBBPCY010073285.1:0-10421 GCA_037974405.1 Brachyalestes nurse | reverse complement strand
GAAAAATAAAAATATGAAATAATATTTTACATAAGGTATTCCAGAAAAGCCACTGATGTAAAAGTACTCAGGGCGAACAAATGTTATATTTTGCAATAAACTGGAGTTCAAGGAGCTCATGATGCTGGTGATTCTGAGCTGTTCTCTTTAACCTGAAATGAAATACAAAAAACAGTAAGAAATGTTGAAGATCAAGTAACATCATAAATTAATTTTGGTGTTCCTTGAATAAAATAAATTTACATCTATTAATATTTGTTTTTGTAGAGGTTCCTTATACCTCATTAATTAAAACGCGTGTAAGAACAGAGTAAAATGTGTGTGAACAACTTTTGACACTGGAACTATAACTCTGATTTACAAGGGACTGAGGTTTTGTGATGTTTTATATAGAGAAGCATCAAGACATATCTTGTCATGTGACTGGTCACAAAATTCAGTGATGTTTTTGTTTCTTTTGATAACCAAGGAACAAAAGCCAAAATAGCCAACATGGCTATTGTTTACAACCTTCCCCTTTTTCCACATGGAAACCTAAAGTGTAAGCATTTGAGTGGACCATTCTGAACAATTTTAAAAATATCTTCATATCATACAGTCATATCTTTATTTAGTTCTATGAAATATCAGGAAAATAAGCAACCCTTTATTACAAAATACTCTCTACCATGGTCTATTTCATTTTAATTCATTTGTTTGAACCAGAACTACAATTCTAACATTTTCCTTCATAAATATGCTATGATTAATTAAATAGAGAATAAGAAAACATAAGAAAGAATGTATTTATCCCGAGATATATTCTTTTGTCCTGAAAATGCCTAGTGCAATGGAGGAATGAAGATGAGACAATTTAGAGTAAAGAAAAACAGTACTAATAAACGGAAATAACAAAAGTGCAAACGGAATAACAAAATAGCTAACAATAACTATAACAGATATAATAAAATAACAGATTATTTGTGAAAGTGGTTATGAAAAGTGACTCAACCACTTGCACAAATAATCTGTTATTTGTGTAATAAAATGCAATGAATGTTCAAGTACAACCATGTTTTTAAAATGCTTACTTGTTCATCTATTCCTCATCACAGAATTTCGTTGAGTTTGACTTATCATTCATTTCATTTATTCATTTGGTCTATGTATTTTTCCTATTATGTACCATTTCTTCACTTTCTTACCCATCGGTTTCTCCTTGCTTAGTTTTGTGTTTTCTATTGGGTATTCATTTTGTTGTGCCCTTATTCTACTCAGTTAGGCCTGCTTTTACTCATATGACTTATAGCCACATGTACTTGTATTGTTATTCATCTGCCACAAATGGATAACGCTTTGGTTCAGCTGCTGTCATGGGCGTCACCGCCTTTCACTCTGAACTGCAGTTCATTCATTCATTCATATTGTGCGAGTAAGCAGGTGAGATTTGTGAGAGAAAAACGCTAAATGGCTAATAAAAAGTTTTCCCGTGATGTCTTGTGAATGTTATTCACCTATTCTGACTCTGAGAGGGAATATTTGCCTTTTGGAAATGACGGTCGGTCGTCTAACACTCACGCGTCTCCCGGGACAGCTTTGCAGCACAGCGGCGCCACCATGCACGGCGAGAGTGTTCACGAAGCACAAACACGTTTTTATTTCGGCCGGTGAACGTGGTCGTAGTGTCTGTAGGAGAGGTGTTGGTCGAGGTAGAGGCAGCAGGAGAGGGAGAAATAAGGCTGTAGCACTAGCTCTCTCCATACAGCGCTCCAGAGGGGTGGAGTCTCCACTGCACGTGACCGTAGTGTGTGTGTGAAAGCTGGGAGACGTAGGAGAGGCATCAGGGTGATCTGGGTCTGAATAGGGCTGGAAATAGCGATGATAATGGTGGCTGGGTTTATTTGAGAAACGAGGAAGTGTATCAGGACTGGATCAAACGCTTTGATGAGCCTGTTGGTGTATAAACATCATTATGATGTCAATATGCAAACTACATAAGTATATTTATAGCCCACATAAACTTTGGGTCATGCCCAACATTTTTCTAATTTACAGTAAGTCTCTATCTTTAACCCCCTTCAAGCCACAAACTTTTGAAATACTGATGTCAAAATCCAGTATTTCTTAAAAAAACCCTGGCACTTAAAAGGTTAAAGACCAGCACATTACTTTTTTATATTATGAACAATAATACCAATAAAGAATAAAGCAACCAAGATGTTCTTCCTCAGTGATTAATAGCTTCCTATTGCAACATCTGAGAACAACACCACTTGCGCCATCTACATACCTCATAAGCAGTTCCGTAGTGGCAAGTGAACTGGCACTGCCTGTTGATTTCTGGGCTTTTTTCTGTGTGGGTGTAATAAATGATGCCATCTCCTGAGCATGACACAATCTGCTGATCGTTGGTGTGGGGCATGAACTTGGCACTGAAGATGTTGGCCTGGTGATCTGAGCGAATAGTCGTTTTAACCTGAGGAAAGAGTGGGATACATGTCAGAAACCAGTCACATTAAAATCAATGACCCCCACTCATTCATGCTGCCTTTTTAATTTTTGCTCATATTCTTTAGAGATGCGCCGCCGCCTTCTTTTGTTGTTTAACTGCAATTGGCAAACAGCTTTTAGTTATGTGTGATGTATTGTCTATGATAATTGTTGTTTTACAGATATGCAAGATGATTATATCGAATATGCCACCCAATCCAATCAAAAGCCTGCCTGCAGAGTCAACACATTCAGTTCTGCATGTATGCATTGAGATGTCCATGCACTGTGCAACTACAGGTATCTCTGGTCACCACGTACTTACTGTAGCTCCCTGAAAATGCATGACTGAAATGAAAAATGAGTGAATAAACAACCCTAGCACACAAAATGCACACAGTACCACCCTTAAAATCTACATCATTCTGCAAAAAGGTGTCATATAACAAAAAAGCAACAGATGGCAAAACAAGCGCCGTTACCAATTAAATCACAAAAGACATGGTGCCAACGCAAACGGCTAAGAGATAATTTCAGAAATCTTTTGACTACTTTAGATCCAAAATATACACTGCCTGGCAAAGAATGTTTCGATAAACCAGCTCTGCCTAAATTTTATCATTAATCTCGCAAAACTCTGATGCATAAACTGCAAAGGGTTTCACACTGTCATAACAGGTTCATGGTCAAGCAGAACACCTATTGCCTATACACCTTTCCTTGACAGTTCATTTCACCAGCGAATCTTGGCATCAGCAGAATTCACAGTAGGTGATGACGAGGAGGGAGGCAGCAAAAAGACAAAAAAAAAAAATCAAAAAGGCCTTGGACAGGCTGGTGTTTTTGGCACACAATGTAAAGTAAATGTGCATCCCAATGAAACCCAGTTCACAGCAAAATTCGAGTTTCCTCTGACCATTCTAGAGACTATTGACTACAGTGACTATTTTAGTTTTTTGCCAATTTTATTTGTGTTCTGGTGTCTTTTTTGCAATACTGGCTTTGGCTTTCATAAAACAGTGAATAAAATAAAGTGTGGTAATATTGAACAATGTTCTAAATTGTTGCCAAAGGCAACCTTTTTTAAAAATTATTTTAGCACATACTTGGTACACTGACACAAAAATCCATTAATGTGTGAAATCGTGTGTGTATCGACTACTTCACCACAGCTTTAATACTGGATAAGCTTCAGAACAGGAACTGTGTCTAATAAAATACTACAGAGCAAACTTACCTTTCTGCTGTAGGGGTTTGTGATAACCAAATTTGTGTCATCAGATCCTGACAAGATATATTCTCCTGTGTCATTCCAGGATATGGTGTTAACCTATTTAAAAACAGGGAAACAGAAACTTGCTGAATTCACCACATTTGCAGACATCAGTAGACACAATCACATGGAGAACACAAAACGTGACATTTCTAAATCTGCAGTCTCGAACATGAACAACGGCATCCTGATGTTAAAGCCTTGTGAACCACAATGCAATTGTTGCCCGAACCATTGATCAATAGTTCATTAAGGAAACCTGCAGAGGCTGATATACCTTGGCTCAAGCGGCCCAAGTGTATTGGAGAACAGAAACATCTTCACACAAAATCACCCAAGACCTTCTGAAAAACGGCCACCACAATACCTAGTTAAAATAATCGCCTAGCTCATTTTTTCAGGGTTTTCAGGAAACACACACACAAAAAAAAATCAATTTCAATGGGCAGGCCCTTGTCCTAAAGTAGTAGAATCATATTACCTGATCAACTGATGGTGTAGGCAATTTTACCATAGGTGGAGAGCATCATGAGGAGATGATTTAAGCAAAAAAGTCAGTTTTGCCAAAAAATGACAGGCGATTATTTTATCAAGGTGACGGTATACATTTATCCTCCCTCAACTAAGCATCACTGGATTTCTGGTACAGACAGTATTAGTTACGTATTCACTAGAATATAATGTCTTGTGTGTTAAAACAGTGGAGTCACCCAGATTAGTCACTGTGCCTGTCTGGCACGTCAGTGACAGCAAACAGGGCGCTCTGAAAGTGGAAAGGATGTCATGAATCGGAAACTGAAACATTATCTTTAGCTTGCTGATAAGCATTCACATGCTTCTGTTCCATTCTGAACATAATAATGATAAGAGACACAAATCTGCTCAACAAAATCACAAGGAAATATGCAGAAATCAAGCAGCAGTGAAACAGAAAGTAAATCAAGCTGCAGTCAGCCACTTTCCTACAGTTCCGAGGTCAGTTTTTTTAGGCCGATTTGTCAGCGTAATGTGGTGAGGACATTAAGACCTCAGAGCGTGAGCAGCAGGAGTGAAGAAAACTAATTGATTCTTAGAAGCACCCTGGTTTTCTCTCAAATTATTCTGCACTGATGCACAAAATGTCAATAATAATTTTATATAAGCATAAATGGTTTGTTTGTTGGATTTATACCAGATTTTATCCCCACTCCTGGAAATGCTCAATTTCAGTGACCAGTTAGGATGCAAATCTGTTAACAGATGCCCACATTGACTGAATGGGGAAGAGGGAGGGCCAGAGAAACTCATGTCAAGTAGATTTTATTGTCACTTTAACCATATAGTGAAAGTGACCATTCTGTCATGTACACACAGTGCACAGCAAAATGAAACTAAGGACCATGGAGCAAAAAAGAACAGAAACAGATACAACACAAGACCAAAACTGCAGACAGGACGAAACACAGGAAACAACACAACAGCTGGACAAGACAACATTTAGTGCAATTGACAATAGCAACAGTCTGAAAACAGTATTTTAAAAGGTACTAGCTAGGCAAAATACTGCTCTCTTGTTCTTGGAGCCCCAGCCATGGACGACTGTGACATAAATGCATTTTTCCTTGAATATTTTCAAAAGTGCCAAATGTTTACAATATGTTCTGTTTTATCCAATGCAAGGTAGAACAGATATACTGCATTTTTAGTTTAGCTTTCAATTATAACCCATTAAATGGTAAGTTCTGTTTAACTGTCGGAAACAGCAGACGTCATAAGCCAATGAGTAATGAGAAAACAAGACTGTGTACTTCAAGACTGGTACGCAGTAAACACACCACCTATAATTGTACACAGATGAAACACTACTAGCAATACAAAAGTACACACTCCATTTTCAAGCATATCAAGACCTTGCAAAAATTTTCACCACAAAACACATGGGGCAAGGCCACCCTGGTGCTAGCGCCCATGTCACCGCTGGGAGTTGAGTCCCCCCCTACCCCCCAGTGTAAAGCATGACAGCACTAGTGGCTGTCTGGTGTCTGCATGTTGAAGTCATTAACAGATACAAAAAACTGCAAGCTGGGACCAAGGACGCACAAACACTCCCTTGAGGAGGAGCATTAAGATAACCCAGATAGACAAGCGCTCCTAGAGGTTCTAATCTAAACACAAAAAATAATTGTATTGTTTTGAGGGAGAAAATCCTCAAGCAAACTACAGTTTATGAACCAAAGTGAATAAGCTTTTGATACTCACACAGCCACGGTGCACACCGAGTATAGCCTCGAGCTTCAGACGCTGCACAAATTCTCTTCTGCCTGCAAAGGAAAATGACTTTTTGAAAATTTGCTGACATAAATTGCTGAAATAGATAAGCTCTTTTTCACTCTGCCATAAATATTTATAAGGAATTTGACACTTCTACAGTAAAAACAATACAGAATGTTGCCTATACCACTTATTTGTCCTCTGAGAACATGCTAATAGGCTGAATGTTTATAGATGAGAGATTCTGCATATCAATAAACACACCCTACATCATTGCTGAGGTTGCTGACCATCTAATCATAACAGTAACTGTTGCTTTCAGAACGGTCTGTATCTGTGCACACAGAGACAACTTATCATCCACATAGATAGAAAACTGAAAGCCATCCTGTGGCAAGTAATCTTGCTTGTGTTGTGATGCAGGCTTTGTGCTGTCAGTCAACTGCAAACAAGTCCAAATTTATGCAAAATACTGAGTGCTGAAGCGAAACATGGAGCGAGAAGTTGGGATTTGGTCGACATAGTGCACAATCTGAGTAGTGAGTCACATAACAGATCTAAAATAAACAAAGGGAAACAGAAGGCTAAAGCAGAAGTCTGTAAGACATGCAGGATCTTTAGATTCAAAACATAGCTTTCATAAGTGAATTTCACATAGGGATGCATGATATAGCCTACTGGGAGCTCATTTTTTATTCACAAACAAATGGGACAATTATCGTTGGTCCAATATGGTGATTAGCTAGAACTGATGTTTTTGCATCCCATTTAAATTATTGTTAGTCCAATATGGTGATTAGCTAGAACTGATGTTTTTGCATCCCATTTATCTCTCTCTCTTTCTCCCTCCCTCTCTCTCTCGCTCGTAGTATTGGCCATTTTTATTCTCAAATAGATAGCATACTGGATCACCATTTATATTTGGCATATGCTCTCATGCAGAATTATAAGGTGTTACAGTCTAGGCTGAAGTACAGTCCGATGCAAAATTTTAATACCACCGCTTGAAAACGTTATTTGATTGTGAAGATAAGAATGCATTCACTACCCCAAACAAAGCTAAATATGGCATTTTCTATTTTAGAGCTCAATTTCTACTTTACTGCTAATCTTAAATTTAGGGGTCAAGTTCAAAAGTGAGTTTTCCGCATAGAATTTGACCAGGGATATGCAAACTTCTGAACTCAGCTGCAGGTAAAAGTAGCATTAGAAGCAGTGTGCGAACTACTGGCAATTGATTGGAGGAGTTCGCGACAGATGAAATGACATGGGGGGTTTGGGGTCGAAACAGGATAAGAAGCTGAACATCTTAACTCAAGTGAAAGCTCATTGCAACCATTTCTTGCTGCTTGTAGTTACACATTTTTTACAGAAACCCTGCCTAAACTAAGGCTTTCAATAGGTTTTAAGAGTCAATCCAAATTTCTTGTATCCCCTGATAACCCTGCATTTCGCAATGCAAAAGTAATCAATAATCCATCTTTAGGCCTGTCTTACAATGACTGCACTTCACAAAGGTAAGCTTTAGCACTGCTACAACATTTGGTGACCATAAACATTTGCAGCTACACTTGAGAAAGTGTAGAACCCGGCAAACAGTTGTAACGTTGTTTTCATATTCAGTCTCAGTCGGTCTTCAGGTGCCTACAATTTTGCAAATCATTTGCTATAAACTCTAATAAACTCTGATGCAAGTTGTGCGGGATCTAGAAAGACCACATCAATCACTGGCCTTGTACTAAATTTAGACTCTTCTCTGTGGACAGTTTGCCTGGTTTCATTACAGGCACTTCTGCGCATTCCCTGTCGATTAGCAGCGACAGCCCTAACAACCTGCAGCCTAGCCAAGCTAAATACGGCACACACATGATATGCCACCGCACTACGTCACTAACTAGGCTAATGCTTATACCAGATCTCAGATGTTATGGACAAGGTGTTGCTTCACATTACAGCAAAAATTGATGGGTTGATAAAGTATAAACTAATTAGTCAGACCACAGACAGATGTGTCATGGTGAAAATAAATGACACCAAAGACAGGATCATTCTTGCATCAGCCAAGTCATATTTCAATACAACCCCCCCCCCTTAGCTCGAGTCAATTGTGATACTTAATTTTCATTTCTTTTGTATTTTCAATGAAGACTGAAAACTATTTTAAACAACTAACTATGTTCTAACTACGAGAGTTTAACAGTCATACATCTAATATCTGCCGATTTTATAAAGCTAATGATCTTATGCAGCTTTTACTTATGTGGTTTTACTCAAAAACAGTGCAGCACTACAGACCCGATCATTTTACATCAAGGTATCAAGGTTCCACTAAACACAGCTTATACAATTTGACTATAGTTACAGATAAATATTTTTTAAAAAAAGCCAAAACACACAGGGTACTATTACGTTCTAGATATGCTGATTCAACTGTGACCTAATTCTAGGCCAAATGTATTTGATCAAATGACATTTGATCACCTTGTTCACATTTGCTTGTTGAACATCTTTTTCCAGAATCATGAGCATTAAGGTTGTGCATCTTTTGCTACTATAACAACTTCCAATCCTCGATGAGGGTTTTCTATTGGACTTTTGAACATATTCAATTTCAGATTTGCTTCCATTCAGCCACAGGAACAGTCCGTGCAATTTGTCCATGCCAAAGCATGATCCACCACTCCAGAGAATCTTTCCACTGCTCTAGAGTCAGTCGGCAGTGTGCTTTACACCACTCCAGCCTACGCACAGGAAACTCTACTACTTCAGACACGGATAACCAATCCACAAAGCTTCCAAAAAAGAGCTTGTGCTGATGTTGCTTTAGATGATGTTTATAACTCTGTAAAACTGAGGACAGAACATTTGGATGCACTTTTATGCCACTCATTCTGTGAGCTTGTGTGGCCTCATACTTTTCAGCTATAGATTTCAATGCCTTAATCACTCAAGATCTCATTTTTTAAAATAGTTTTCAGTTCTTTGCCAGCTGATATAAATACCTTCAATATCTAATCCACCCAGAATACCTTTTGTGGGGCCACTGCTAAAGAAAAAAATTATCCCAATTTCTCTTGGTAAATATAGGTCTAACCAAATCCTGGAGACACATTCGCACATTCTTTTCAAGTCAAAGTGCAATCAGAGAGAATATAGTAATATATGAACCTATGGTATGTGCAAATGGGTAGGCTATATTAATATAATATACATATACAGATATATAATATAAATACATATACAGATCTGTATACAGATTTTAAATATTCAGTCTTTAGTTTTTTGGGCCTAGCCAACAAGAGCAATGAAATGGCACATTTTAAAGAAATTCGGACAGCCGGTCACGGTTTCACTAGAACACAAAGCAGATAGCACAATTAGATAAAGCAGAAGATTTAATTCTACTTCATCAAGGAAGTTGTTTGGCTATGGCAAGAAAGGGCACTAGGCCTGCAGGAGCCATAATGAATTTATTAGGGTGGGCGGAAGTCAATGTTACTGAGTAGGCAGGAACTACAGGAAAGTTATTAGGGTATGCAGAAGCCTAAGATATTAAGGAATGAAGTTGAAGTTATTTGGACAGGCAGAGGTTACGATCATATTACTACACAAGGGAAAGCCATTCTTTTTATCTCAATCAATTTTCTTCGGTGCTCTTTAATGCTCATTTATTGGGTTTTTTTATGCCAAAATGTTTTTCACACCAGAAAAAAAAAAAACAAAATAAATCTACCCAACCTTTCAATCATCTAAGCAAACGCCTTGCTGACTCACCTGGGAAGCCCAGTTCCCACCCCAGCTCCCATGCACGCATTACAGAATTCAGTTGGTTAGCGGCACTACTATGCTATATTGTCATTGTACAGACACTCTTATAAAGCTCTTTGTTAGTTTATAGGAATTGTCCAGAAAAAAAGAAAACAGGAAAGATGGGTAAACAGTGCTGGCGTTTAGAAAGGCGGTGGGGCTGATCCAGCTCTCTCCTTGCTCTCTGATGGCCAAGGGGGTTTGGTTTAGCTCTTATCTCGAATATCTTCCTTTTCAGTAGCAGCCTTTTTGTAACTACTACATGGCAACCTGAGCTTAACTACAAACTTCATGACTTAGACTTAGACTTGTAATTAGACATGGGATGATAACTGGTTTCAAGGTTTACCGCGGTTTGAAAAAGTCACGGTTTCAGGAACTGTGTTCCGAGGAACTCCACAGAACTTCCAACCAATCAGGACTGTGAGGATGGCACGCTAACCATTGGGAGCGAAGGAGAGGGCGGGACCTAGACTCAGAAGAAGATGGCAGCTTCCGGAGAAACTCTCACTGCTGAAGCACACCAGAAAAAACAGTAGTTTATAGGTTTGTTATAACGTCCGTTAATCCTAAAGTTAGTGTCGGAGTTGTTGTTTCCGTTTTGCGGAAGAAGAGCGGTCAC
>JBBPCY010073284.1:0-10421 GCA_037974405.1 Brachyalestes nurse | reverse complement strand
ACGCACCCACAGTCCTTTGCACGCACCAGTGTTCTCTTTACACTCCTGCCTTTCTTACACCGATCTGCATCAATTTCATTATTAATCTTCAGTGCACTCAGTCATAGTGACGGAAAACTTTAATCCATCACTGCGTCCGAAAGCGCATACTTCCCTACTATATATATGTGAAAAACAGTATGCGAGAGGAGTAGTGCTGCACTTCCGAGTTTCGCTTTTTTTCGTTCCTCAACATTTCATTAATTACCACTTTTAACATTTTTTTCGATTATTAACATTTTTAAATCAATTCAGAATCTTTCATTTCCACATCGCAATGCGTCTAAAAATAGATTTTTATTCCCACCCCTAGTGTCTATATAGTAGAGCCCTGCGTGGGACTATTTTTAAAATCCCGCTTCCGCTGAATTTCTGACCATTACCGCCCGCTCCTGCAGAATTGCTGATGATTCCTGCCTGCTCTCCCTGTCATACATGAAAATATATTTTTAAAGTAAAAAAAAAGACCCATGTTCTGTTATTGTAGGTTAGTGGCGCACACTGGCTCTTCTCCTCCTCACCGCTGTCTACTGTCTCACTCACTGACTGAGGGGACGGACAGACGCTCCATCTGTCGCGTCTATCGCACTCTCTGTTTTCACATAATGGTGTTATCCTATAACCTTACATGTGATTGGCCACAAGGCCGCCATGCTGCCAATCAAAACAAAGTTCTGCCGTGAGCAGATCTGAGCCACGGAGAATGAGAAATGAGCAATGAAGGGAAATAAAGTGTGGAGCAGCTTTCACTCGATGGGAGTCAGTTCTTCTGATTCAGTACAAAGCATCGGCTCTTAGAGCTCTTTTGTCCCGCCCGCTGTATCTGTTGCTCCCGCCCACTCCTGCCCAACCTTAAACCCGCCCAATCCCGCAAGATTTGCATTGGGTCCCGCGGGATCCCGCTCCCAATGCAGGGTTCTACTATATAGTGCATAGTGTTTATGTAGAATGTAGTGTTTATATAGCACATAGTGTTTACGACAGGTATGGTGTTTATATAGCACAGTGTTTATATTGTATATAGTGTTTATGAAGCATATAGTGTACATAGTATATAATGTTTACGTAATGTGTCGTGTTTATGAAATGTATGGTGTTTATATAGCACAGTGGTTATTTTGTATATAGTGTTTACGTAGTATGTAGTGTTTATATAGTCTATAGTGTTTATGTAAGGTATAGTGTTTATATAGCACAGTGTTTGTATTATATATAGTGTTTATGTAGTTAATATAGAATGTAATGTTTATAGAGCGCGTTGTGTTTATGTAACGTATGGTGTTTATGTAGCACAGTGTTTATATTGTATATAGTCTTAATGTAGTGTACAGTGTTTATAGCACAGTATTTATATTGTATATAGTATTTATGCAGCATATAAAGTGTTTATCATGCAGTGTTTATGTGGCATATAGTGTTTATAGCATAGAAACACTAGAATTTATAAACACTTGTATATAGTACTTATATACTATAAACACTTGTACACAGAATTTTCTGGAGAGTTTTGTTTAGATTTTTTTAATATTGTTCTATTTCTTGTATTGTTATATTTTATATTGTTCTTCTCTCTGTGTCTCTGTGTGTCTCTATGCAGTCGAAGCTAAAGCAATTTCCTCCAGGATCAATAATAGTTTTCTGTTTCTGAAATACGCGTGCTGTTACACACTTGCTCTGAAAATGTGTCCTGTTGTGGTGCGCAGATGACGGTACATATTGTCTGATGAAATTTCATTACACCTCTCCAGTGTTCTGCAGAAAGAGCAGCACTGTGGTGTTTCTGTGGTTTTTTTTCGGACTCCCCCGATCATGGTTCTTGGTGGTCGTAATGAACCCAACGGCTCGCGGTGGAGAAGTTGTAATAATTCGGTTCTGTTTTGAATCGCGCCGTCACATCGGCCCATTACGGCCGTGACCATACGTAATGTCCCGGTTTCCCGAGCACCCAAATGACTCTTCATTCTGTTGTGGTCTAATGGGGTGGCGTGCACTATTAGCTCCGTAATGACACTGATTCATAATGTGCTTAGCGATATGCCATTACTGAACCACCATTGTTTGTGTGTGTTCAATGCAGTGTGTGTTGCTCTTTCAGCATCAACAAACATGCGGTGTGTGTTCCTTCACCGTCAGCGCTGCTGTAGTGTGGTTAAATCTGGGGCTGCACAATACATCGTCTGTTAATCGCTATCGCGATATCTGTCTCTGCAAATGAGCCTCTAACCTATCATAGTGTTTCTGACCAATCGCAGCTCCAGGTGAGTTACTGGGTGTTCTGATTAAGAGTAAGTAAGAGTAAAATAATTTTATTGCCATAATACTTTCATGCAACAACATTTTTATACAATATCTTTACATTTGAAAATGGGCTATTTTTGTAGATTATTTTCCATAAATGGACTGGATGGACGGGGGAGAAAATGCACCATTCGAAACAATGTTCACAGACTTTAAATCTTTTTATTTCCAGAAAAGTGATGATACGGGCTCTTTAATGTCTTGAAAGGCACCACAACAGCAATATGTTGGTATTCAGTCCTAGTTAGATCACTGCTCTCTGTTTCCCGTTTTAAGTGCAAAGTTTGAAGAGTTCTGGGTACTGATGTCGTGTTGGACTGATCTCGAAGGGCAGAGTAGGTCGGAGACTCTGCTGGGCCTCCGTTCGTTCGTTAAATTCCGTCCGACGTTCCGCGCCGAAGGAGATGTTAATGGGTGTAAAGCTCATTACCCAAGCAGAGACAGGGACCAGAGAAAGCTGTGAACATCATCACCCCTCTGTCCTCTAAACGACTGCAGATTAAAGGATAAATGTTAAATTCACATGGAAACACATAAACTCAACTGTCCTGGTCGGTTTGGAGAATTTTTCCTCACCTTTGGCTCACTAGGGGCTCAGACCTGGACTCTGTAAAACTACTTTGTGAAAACACTGGTTGTAAATAAATAAAGTTAAATGGAACTGAATTTTTCACTGTATATGAAAGTTCTTATCACATATCTCAAAAAGTATATAATAAGCTTTTGGAGGAAAAATATTTGTTTCATTTATATTAGAACGTTTCCTGTCATTTCCTGGGTTGTGTCTGGTTCATCACCGTACACCAGGCCTTTGCGCACGAAAACAGGAAAAGGGATGCACAAGAAATGCAAAGGCAGACTGATTCGGAGAAGGTCACTATAGGGTGTTTATGCAGTTTTGGGATTAAAGCGGTGAAGGCTAACATCTTGCTGTGAGGACAGAATGGAATGTAATTCTTCAGTTTCTCAGGATTTAATCTTTATTAGCTGGTTATCTGGTTGTGTCTGTAGTATTTTTATGGCTGCAACCAATATTTGATCAGTTTAATCATTTAAATATCAAAAATGCTGTTACACATTGAAAAATAGTAGCAGTTAAGTTTACTCAGCTTTTGACATAATGATAATGATCAATGATCCTCCAATGAGTAGTTAGTAAGTAAGCTGTAAGTGGCATTTGGATAAAAAGCTCACTGCAAGCAGCAAAAAATACACTCAAAGCCTTAAAGTGACCATGTGGCTTAAGGGATTTTAGTTGGTTCCTGCTTATATATATTATAATTATATACACACACCTCACAGCCCACTTGCCCAGTTGTTCACATACTTCAGCAGTAGTATAGACTGAAAATGCCTCTACAGTTCTCCAGTTCCTCTCAGCAAGACTCTCAACCCCCCACTCAGCTTTGACTGGCACTTCCTCCCTCACCAACAGCTTCCAGGCGTCCTCCGTGCCGGTTCCAGGCCAGCTGATCTGCCGTCTCGCCATTAACAGCTCCGGATTATCTGTAAACTCATACCTGGACCCTTCGCCCTTTCCCCACTTTCTCTCCAGAACCGGGTGGCACTAATAGAGTTCTGGCTCACTGGTCCCGGAGCGCAGGGCTCAGACGGTGCTCCCGGTCACCAGTGGTTGCTCAGCCACAATCCACAGAAACTAATTTCACGAAACGGTGGCTGCTTCCCTCCCACTCGCACCCCCACCCCATCGCAAATTAGCGATATTATCATGCCGCTAATTAAAACGCCAAGAGAGGAAATTCTTTGCCGTTTAATGGCCGCGGCATGAACCTGTCAGCGCCGGAGGAAGCGAGTGTCTGTTCGGCGCGCCGCAGTGTGGGAGGTTCGGGGGGCATTCGTAATGATGATTGGCCGAGCCAAGAGGAAAGACATTAATTTGCACTAAACATCATCATCTACATTTCCCTCAGAACAAATGTGTTTTATGTTGCAGCGGCTAAGGCCGTTCATTTACCAGAGTCAGCCCCGGCGTTTGGCTTCCTGTGACATTGCCTTTTTCATTTAGTTTGGTTGGTTTCACATTGCAAATGCACCCATTTATGCACCTGAGTGTTCAATTATTGGTCAGAAATTTGACAGGTTTTTCCCGTTTGCCTTCATTAGTTGCGGAAACTGCTGAACTTTTTATGTTTTAACTGTTATTGTATCAGATCTATCTCTCTACTGCATGAAAATAAAGACAATTGAGACAAAATGTCTGGATGAACCCCAATCTGAGTAATAAAAATAAACCTTTCTTAATCTCCGCATCTTTCTGATCCATAAGGCTTAATTATTCATCAGCTTGAATCCTTCCTGTTACTCATATAACTTAATTCCCAACTGCTCCTGCTCCAACAACAGTTAGTTGTGTGAAGTGTTCAAGCCTGCTCTGATGGAGAATTTCCTTGTTTGATGGAGACCGTCATAACGATGTTTCCCCCAGATGTTTGGGTTCAACTGATTCATGTAATGTTCTCACCTTTCACAACAAACCAAAGTAAAGAAAAGATTTGATGAGACCCCATCAAGTAAGGTAGATATTAGTGCCATAATTCTCATATCTAACACCCTGTAGTCCAGCAGAATTTCACATGTTTAAGCAGAAAAAATGTACAATAAAATAAACAATGAAGACTATAATAAGAATCAGTTTTTCTCTTGAGGCCCAGATTTCTTTTGTTTCTTTGTGAATTACTCCATATAACTCCTTGTACTTATAGAGATATGGCTAAATAACTTTCCTACTTAATCGTATGGTTTTACAGTTGAATGAAGGTAGTCTGATCTGCTTACTTCATTAATTTTAAATCAAATAATTACACAGCATTTTTGGGTTTGTACCACACACTTACTCAGTAAATACTTTTAACGTTTCAGTGTATTTTAGGGTTATTTCACACCTACCTTGATAAATCAGAACATAAATAGCTGGTGTGAAGTGCCTCAGACTACAGTCCGGCCCAAAGAGGGAGGTCTCAGTATGGATCAAATTCGAACCATGGTTCAGTTTTTCAGTGTAAAAGCACTGAAAGCAGGCTATCACCCATTAAACAACAGAAGAAGAAGAAGAACTGGAAGAGAAGTAAAAATCAGCCACTGTAGCAAATGGAGTCAGATTGTTTCATTGTTATTTGGTCCAAAGAAGAAATAAAAAATCAATTAAAAAAAAACATATATATTCTATAAATATAAGTATTAATACTTAATATTATAGTGTCACCAAAATTAATCTGTTCATTTATTTTTTATTGATTAAAACACGAAAGGCTGGCGGCTGATAGACACGTTAGCGCTAATCAGACATTTACTCAAAAAATCTCAGTGTGAAACCAAAACTGACCAGATCAAATGTGTTTAATGTAAGCTTTTATCTGCTTTATTTACACTTTATATTTTATATTGATCTCTTTGTGTCTGTTGAGTTGTAACATAAACAATTACCTCCAGGATCAATAAAGTTTTCTGATTCTGATACAAAAACATGAACGTTGAGTGTAAAAACAGTTTTGGAACCCATATTTTGTAGCCCTCTGGAGTGTGTACCTTTGCTTTGTGGTGACCTCGAAAGACTCAAGAGACAAAGTGCCACCATGTTATTTTAGCAGTGCGGGAGAATAAACCCAGCAATTTTATTACTGTTATATTACTATTATTATTATTGTTAGATAGTGATATCGTGTTGTTGTCCAGATAGTAGAATGTAATGGGATATAAATTTGTGTTCCTATCACCTGCCCCTTGTGGAAAATTACACAGCACATAATGATGCTCGAGTTTTTCCCAGCCTGCCGTCTTCAGCAGCCGAATGTCTTCTCCGGAAGATGAGATAAATCTTCAACCTGACATTTTAATATCTGCAGTCCCTCATCTGAGAAAATATCTGAGGGCAAATATTGTCAGAGGATCTACAAAAGAAATCAAATAATTAACTAAACCATTTCAGACTCTCAGAATAAACAGTATTTCAAACAATAAATACACTTTTCTGCGGAGCTCGTACGCGTGACTGGGCTTCATCACTGCGCATGGCTAAATGAGTGTGCTCAGTAGACACACTGTGGTTAGGTGGATTTGTTATTATGAAACTAGACTGAATCAATCAAATTCCCCCCTTTTTCACTTTTTCAGTTTATAAGTTACAGTGTATGATAAGGATGTACAGTACTGATATACTGAACTGTGCAAACATTTTGAGCCCCCCTCATTTCTTCATATTCTGCTTCCAGAGATCCAGACTTTCTTGTATGTTAATGTGTTCTTGAGGAACAGTTCTCCAGGCTTCCTGAAGGACTTTCAAAGACTCTTGTTTCCAGTCAATGTAAGCACCACTACTGTTCTGTACATTGACTTGTAGGAACATAAACCATTCCTTTATACAGAACTGTTGGTTGTCACTGCATTAAGACTCGAATGTTTCAAAACACAAACGTTCTTCAGTTTCAGCCGTTCCTTGTGTTTTTAGGGTCGCGGGGCAATATCACAGTGAACTTTGGGGCTCTGGTTGGGGATTGGAAAGTTGTGGGTTCAAGTCCCACTAGGGACAAGGCTTTGCTACCATTGCTTTAGGGCAGCTGGTGGCCTTGTGGGTAGGGAGTTTCCCCTGCGATCAGAAAGTTATAGGTTCGAATCCCAGGACTGCTAGTGGCACCACTGGGGGACCCTCACACACTGCTCCCTGTTGGTGGCAGCCCACTGCTTCAATTGGTGAATGGGTTAGATGCAGAGAGAGAATTTCTCATTGTCACACTGTGTGCTGTGTTGTGTTCTCTCTCTATAAGGGGCCACTTCACGTTACTTTCTTTGGACGGATGCCATGACATTCTATTGTAAAATATTTCAGATCCAGAATTCCTATCTCCATCAAATGATGGTGAGCTGTCCGAGTCCAGTGACAGGAAGACCATGATACTGCCACCACCATGTTTCACAGCTGGGATGTGGTTATTATGCTGGAGTGCAGTGTTTGTTTTTCACCAAACATGACATTTCTAATTTTTTGTTATCAATCTTCAAAACATTCTTACTGTGTTCTTCTGGTTCTTTTTTGATAGTAGTGGCTTCCTCCTTGCTATTGCACACGCACCGTTCTTGTTAAGTGGTTTCCTGAAGGTGGACTCTGACCAAGAGAGGTTTTGGTTTTCTTCGTCTATGATCTTAAAAGATCATGTCAGGGCAGATTTATAAGATAAGATAAACCTTTATTAGTCCCACAAGTAGGAAATTTGCATTGTTACGGCAGGAAGTGGACAGAACAGAGGTAAGAGCAGCACCATGACAAAACAAGGAGGGTTCAAAATCTTTCTAGCACAGAAAATGGACATGCACACTTGTCCACCCACTTTATCAGGGACACCTACTTACATGCACTGGCCACTTTATTAGGTACAAATCCTGCCTCTGGCCCGTGTCCAGTAAGTCTAGTACTCTCAGTTGAATTTGTGCAGTTTGTCTGGATCAGTGTAATCAAAACCACTATCTGCCTTTATTGCAAATATACACTATGGCTGTAACTGTGTGTGTGTGTGTGTGTGTGTGTGTGTATGTGTGTGTATTGATGGGATAGGTGGAATTGTTAAGGGAGCCTGATGCAATCCCTGCAGTCCGGCTCTACAGATAATGAGTCTGTAGATATTGCAGAAGACAGAGATACAGCTGCTCCATTATTTTTCCTTTTCTTTCTCTCGCTTGACCTTGAAACAGCTCACAGCTTATAAGTGTTTCCCCCTGGCCTGCGGTCTTCCCTGTCACTCTCATGCCCCTTCTCTCTGTGGGGAACACGAGTGGAAACACGAGCAGCGGCGTCTCCGTTTATAGTGATTTGAGGAGACGAGCGATATGGGCGGCGACTGCTTTTTAATCATGTGTCAGTCGTTCTGTCATTCATCACACATTGTTCTGTGTGAGGACTCGTGTCACTGCTATTAACGCTCATAAACAAACTGTCTGATCTGATATAATCTTTTGATTTTCTTTTCTGACTGATGACAAGTCAAATGTATGTCAGTGGTGGGACTGACTGGTTCAGTTCATGTTCTAGGGGAGCATTTTCCTCACTGTGTGTGTGTGTGTGTGTGTGTGTAAATAAAGTTGTCTGTTAGACTGTAGCATCCAAGGACAGGTGGTACTAGATAATTTTTGTCCTTTTTGGACGTCGTCCCGGCTCACATTATCATGCGTCTCTGTTTTCACCATTAATGGCTTCTTGTCATGTAAAAGTGATGATAAATATGGGCACATCGATGTGATATGATTTAATGTTCTCCACTTTAATCGGATACATGAAATGGTCTTTCTTTATTATAATATTCAAATTTCGCTGCCTAAATCCGACCCAATCAAATGTGCCGGTAGGCCCGAGTGATGATGTAATCGGTAATCAGCAGTGATTGGAAACAGAACTGATAGAGGACTAAAGAGGGTATATAAGTATATATGTATATATTTATGTATATTAAGGGTGTGGAATTGGTGCTTTAATTTCGAATTTTGATCACAGAAAAAGTAATGTGTTAGAAAAATGAACGCACTGGACCAGACACTCAGAGAGCTTGTAATTTAAATAAATATACATTTTTTTAATCCCTTGACACACCTCATATATTGATTCAGCTTTGGAAAAAAGTAAGAGAGCACTGCAAAAATGTTCAGTTTCTCAGGTTTTATCTTTAGCTTTGCCTTCGTTTTTAAGAACAAATATATTATACTTTCTAAACTTTACGTATCAAATTATTTCATCACCCTGGAATTTTTCTCAGAAAAAGCCCGACCTGCGTTTTCAGCTCGCTCACATTAAATAGCTTTTTAACCCCCCCTTTAAAAGTCAAGGCTGAACCTTACGGTAAAGGTCCGAATGCAGTAAATGTATGAATCACTGGGCTCTTTGTGACTCTCCGCATTCAGAGGTCCTGAATTGCGTATCTGATTTTTTAGATCTGTCGGTGAGAAGCGCATTGACTGCGGCTGTTTTGATGTTCGGCTGGTATTCAGGCGCTTCTGAGAAGATGGTAATGACACAGTGCGGCGCGTTTGGCCCTTTCAGGATTCAGAGCTGTCGTATATTTGAATAGACGCAGGTTTTATAATCCCTGTAATGCAGGACTGGAAATAGTGTCTCACTGTCTCTTCTCAGAATCACATTATATTATATCTTACAGTTCAGTCCTGGCAGCAGGGATTCATCCAGTTTCAACAATATCTGACTCAATTTTCGCTCGTATAGCGCAACAAAAAGACTCTTACTGATACTTTTTAATCAACAATTTCTTAAAATATTTATTGTTATTACATGTATTCCAATAACTGTTAAATACTTTCAGATGAAATGATGTGACAGTAATTTAAAATACATGCATTTTTTTACATTTTCTTGTTGGTTGTCAGAACATTTGTTGGATAGCAACGTTATAATGTTTCTTAACTAAGACTGGGACAAGGAGGCTGCGCCCCTTATTATGCATCAGTTTTCTAACAGGCACTGTTGTCTCATTAGACATTTTTCTTTCTTCTTTATTTTAAAGAGTGAAATCTTGAAAAAACATGTAACCGATGTGGAGGCCAAGCTGGAAAAGGCACATTTTTAATTCTGTGTCCTCTCAGTGTCACAAAAACCAACACATTCACAAACATTCTCCCATTCGTCCTCCAGGATTTCAGCCCCTCCCGTTCACGAGGAACATATAAGGAGTGTTTCAGTCCAGACAGCTTTATGAAAACAAGGTGGCCAATCATAAACATGATCATTTACCACATATACCAGTCTTAAAGGCACAGTAACAAAAACAGTCTGTTTTTTATGCAAATATTTCTTTGCTATTATTCACTAGTTTGCGGGTGAAATGAATATCTTTGTCTTCAAGTATCGTCTGGCAGGTGTAGTTTAGGTATCGTCTGGCAGGTGTAGTTTCAGTATCGTCTGGCAGGTGTAGTTTAGGTATCGTCTGGCAGGTGTAGTTTCAGTATCGTCTGGCAGGTGTAGTTTAGGTATCGTCTGGCAGGTGTAGTTTCAGTATCGTCTGGCAGGTGTAGTTTAGGTATCGTCTGGCAGGTGTAGTTTCAGTATCGTCTGGCAGGTGTAGTTTAGG